>CM061062.1:80943321-81021394 GCA_030762895.1 Sophora flavescens
GTAATCTTAGTTCTGGTTGCACCTTTTCAACATCAATTGAAAGCAAGTTATTGAGTAATTTCAGGGTGATTGCTCATCCTGGCCGTGCTCCCTGCATCAAGCAAGTCATTTGGCAGCACCCTTCCTACAACACCATCAAATGCAACACAGATGGGGCTTCTAAGGGTGCTACGGGTCAAGCTGCTTGTGGCGGGCTTTTTAGAGACATGTGATGCTATATTAGGCTGCTTTGCGACCAATCTTGGTCAAATAAATTCTTTCCAAGCTGAGCTAATTGGAGCCATGCTAGCAATTGAGATTGCTTACAAAAGGGTTGGCATCGCCTTTGGTTAGAAAGTGACTCTAAACTTGTGGTCTCTGCATTCCATAACTGTTCCATTGTACCTTGGAGACTTAGAAATAGAGGGGACAATTGCTACAGACTTACTAAGCAAATGCAATTCATTGTTTCTCATGTTTATAGAGAGACCAACACTTGTGCGGATAAGTTGGCCTATTTCGGCATTTCTACTAATGGTTTTATTTGGTGGAATTCTATCCCCAATTTTATTAAGGAGGACTTTTTCCATAACAGGATGAGTCTCCCCAATTATAGGTCCTCTTGATTTTCCATGGGTCAGGTTCATGCCCCCATGATTTTTTTCTTGTATTATTCATTTTTCTTTATTAATGCTATTTTGGTGTGCTGCAGATGATTGATAGTGCTAGTGGTGTCAATATAGTTGGGATGACTATTGTGATGCATTTGCATGTCATTTTGTTTTAAAAAATAATAATATAAATATTATTAATTTTTTATTAATTTAAAATACGGAAACTGATTTTCCGCAAGTGATAATTTTTCTCAAATGCGGAAAATATTGTTTCCCTAAGTGTGTTTATTTTTTATATTAAGTTTTTTTTTATTAATACCTATAATTATCCCTAAATATATTAGTGTACTAATTATTGATTATATCAACAAAACAATTATTTATTAATTTTTAATAATAATATAATTAGTTTTATTAATTATATTATTTATTAATAATATAAATATAATTAATTTCTTAATAATTTATATCACGGAAACGGATTTTCCGCACGTGTTAAATTTTTCTCACTTGCGAAAAATCCAGTTTCCGTAAGTGTGTTTAATTGTTTTTGTTAATATTTTTTATTTTTTATTAATAAATATAATTATCTCGTACTAATTATTGATTATATTAATAATATAATTATTTATTAATTTTTTAAGGATATTTACTAATTTATATTAATAATATAATTATATTAATGATATAATTATGTTAATTAATTATATTATTTACTAATAATATAAATATTATTTATTTTTTATTAATTTTAATAAAACGATATAACCAAGGAAAAAAATGGAAGGTCCATAGTTATTCATGGATACAATCCAAGAACAATGAATGCTTTGTCTCAAAAATTGCATTGCCTCAATCAGACAAAAAAATGTCAAAAAAACAATCAAAAAGAATATGACACCGACACGGAAGCACTAAAGTCAAGTTGTGGGTTGAGCCATAATAAGTGTATAGATTAACTTTTTATTAATTTTAATAAAATGATATAATTTAAATTTAAATTTTTTATTAATTTTAATTACGGAAACTGATTTTCTACCAGTGTAAAATTTTACTCAATTGCGGAAAATACAACTTCTGTAAGTGTACTTTTTTTTATTAAGTTTTTTTATTTTTATTAATACATATATACAATTATTTATTAATTTCTATTAATAATATAATTATTTTTTTAATCATATTATTTATTAATAATATAAATATAGTTATTTTTTTATTAATTTAAATTATGAAAACTGGTTTTCCGCAAGTGTTAAATTTTTCTCACTTGCAGAAAATTCAGTTTTCATAAGTGGGTTTTATTTTTTTTTTGGTTAAGTTTTTTTATCAATACCTAATCATATAATTATCCCAAATATATTACTGTACTAATTATTTATTAATTTTTTTGAAGGATATTTACTTATTTTTATTAATAATATAATTATTTTAATTATATGATTACTTTTGTTAATTATATTTTTTATTAATAATATAAATATTATTAATGTTTTATGAATTTTAATAAAACGACCATACTATCAGATAACAAAAGACATAAAAAAATGTCAATAAAATAATCCAAAAAAATATGAGATCGACACGTCACATTGTGAGTTGAGCCTATGTGCTTGTAGTCCGGCACCAGGCATCCGAGTCAAAGCCTTTTGTGGTGGTCCAATGTTGAATACCAGTTCTGATGTAATTTCCAAGTTTCATTAATTTCGTCAATGGCTAATTTGGTTAATTGTGGTGCTCTTTGTTTGGAACTTGGAAGAAGTAAATTCAAGAACTGTTTGTGGCACTAGTGCAAAAAAAAAAAAAAAATAGCGCTCCATTGTATGCAATTGTGAACTTAATCTGTTGGGTGCTTTGGTAAGTGGCATTGAAGTGAAGAAACGTGTAATTCATGTTAGGGACAAAGACAGTACTGCATTCTTTCTCATTGGGCAAAATGTAAAGAGATAAAAAACATAATTCTTAAATGTGTCAAGTGATAAAATAAGAAGACAGTTTTATAATTATTTATAAAATTATGAAATAAAAATAAAAAATTAAAAATAAACATACAAACCTTAAGTTTATCATTTTTTAAAGGATTTTTTTAACCCGCTTAATATTTCATAAGTTAAGGTGTATTTATTATCCATCTTTGAATGGTAAACTCTCTCCCCTATTAATTATGAGTTTTTGAAGGAAAAAAAAACCTATTTCTTATTTATTTATTCTTTAACTCTCTCTTCCGACCAATAACCTTTATGGTAAATTATCTCGACTATTAATTATTAATTATGAATTTTTTTAAAAAGAAAAAAAATCTCTCCTACTCTTCTCTTTTATGACTATCTCTCCTACTATGGTGGTGTTTGAAAGAGCTTATTTAATCTCCTTTTGACTTATCTGATAACATAAGCTCTTATGCAGTGTGTTTGACAGAGCTTATAAAAATAACTTATGTCATCCCATAAGGAGTTTTTGATTTATTTTCATAAATCACTAGAAGAAGCTTATGGAATTATCATAAGAGCTTATGCACTAAACACCCTCTCCGTGTTTTTCACTATTTGAATCCTTTCATGCCCCTTTCTTTCTTTAAGCGCTTGTAGTATAAGCTCTCATACGATAAGGGGTGCGTTTGGGTAAACAACTTAATTAAGAGCTTATCACATAAGACCTTATCGCATGAGAGCTTATGCCATAAGCGCTTAAAGAAAGAAAAAGAAAGAAATGGACATGAGAGGATTCGAATAGTGAAAAACATGGAGAGGGTGTTTAGTGCATAAGCTCTTATGATAATTCCATAAGCTTCTCCCAGTGACTTATGAAAATAAGTCAAAAACTCCTTATGGGATGTCATAAGTTATTTTTATAAGCTCTGCCAAACACACTGCATAAGAGCTTATGTCATCAGATAAGTCAAAAGGAATTTAAATAAGCTCTTCCAAACGCCACCAAGGTCTTATGTGATAAGTTCTTAAGTAAGTTGTTTACCCAAACACACCCTATGTACGTCTCCCTCACCTTTTCTCTCTGTAATCGTCTTCTTCTTCACTAACAACCTTGCCTTATCTCTGCTATCTTCATCAACCACATAAAAACCCATTCCAACACCTCCTTCTCCTATATACCTCAAATCACTCATTTATTTTCTCCATTTTCACTCAGCCCTCTCCACTCTCCATCCCAAAATACCGTTGGACATAGAATACTGTTCACGGTCATCCTCCACCATTCGACGCGCCCCTGGTCCCTTCACACTCCTCCGTTTACGGCGCGCACCGCCAACCAAGCAGATCTCCGTCCAGATCGTGAACCACCGTCGGACCACCACGCTGGTGCTAGCTCGGACCAGAAGCCGCCGTCCACTCTGTTCAGGCGTCCTACGCCTCCGTCGCCGTACATAACAGAAGTCCATAACCAGATAAAGGTTCTGTAATGCAAATAAAGGATCTGTAAAAAAAAAGGCAGATAAAGGTTCTGTAAAAAAAAAAGGCAGATAGAGTGTATTGATCGGAAGAGAGAGAGAGTGTTAAGAATAAATAAATAAGAAAGAGATTTTATCCCTTTTTCAAAAACTCACAATTAATATTTTGTAAAAAAAAACTCACAATTAATAGGGGGACAGTTTACCATACAAAAGTGGGTAACAAGTGCAATATTGCAAGGCTTAGGAAAACATATATATATATATATATATATATATATATATATATATATATATATATATATATATATATTGTATGTATATGTATATATGTATATATCCAGCCACATCAATCGAAAGTTTTACAAGTGTCATCTCTATAAGGAATATTTCTTCAATAAGCTACTGGTAATCTTTCTCTAATCGGAAAGTTTTTGAATTGAAAAAAACAATTAAATTTCGAAAAATAATATATTAAAAGAAAAAAAATATGTGCACAATTTATTGTTACGACTTTCAAGAAATTTGTTGGCTAATGAACCTTTTTTCTATTGTTATTATGAATATATTTAGCTTCCCAATGCTCTCATCTATATAATATATAAACTTATCCTCATTAGAAGGAAAGTATGAACATGTGTCATGATGAGGTTAAAAGCTTTTCATGGAAGCCTCTGTTAGCCTTTCCTAATCAGGAAATAAAAAATGAATTTTTTGCTTAGAAAATTATTTTTAAAAATAATAAAATTTGGAATTTATGTATAGAAGACGGCCACAACTGTGATTTCCAAAAAAAAAATATCATTTCTCTTACCATATTCAATGTCTCATGCCATATTCCCTACAAAACAGACACAGCAAAACCACCAAAACTGTTAATAAACAAATTTTGGTTTTTCTATTATGATTCACATTTTCTCTCTCGAAGTCATAGTAGATTCACTTCGGCCTCAACCCAGCAACATGGAAATGAAAATGATGATGATCCAATGAGGGTAAGGTTGTGCTTGTGGAAATCATTGTTGTTATCCCTTTGGGTTTCCCTGTTATTGATAAAAAAAATGTTAAAAGCTTAATTTTTAAAAGATCTAGATACGTATATGATGAATTATATATGTGCATGTGATAATCTATTTTTTCTATAATTTTTTATTAATAGTTAGATGTCCCGTGAAAATTATCCAGTGTCAGGAATGAAGTTGGTGATGCACAGGTAGTAAAATAAGTTTTCATCATGAAGCAAGGTATATTTTCACTGCTTTAACTTTTATTTCATGGAGGAATTTTCCATTTTTTCTTTCCATTTTCTCTTCAATGAAAGAAATACAATGCACTTTTACTGTAATGCTTCTTATAGGGAGGAGGAACCTTTTGGGGAATCCTAATCTTTTTCTCTCTTCATTTCCTTCCATTTTTTATTCTACAATTCAAGAATATAACAGCCTATTATAGTGGGTTGTTGTGCCAAAATAAACAATATAAAGATTTTTTATAGTAATTTTGTTGATGTCGTGAACTATCTAAGGTAGCCTACTACGTGGAGCGATAGTGGTGTTCGGACGACTACTTTATTATCCTATAGCTGGGGGAAACCTTCAACCCCAGTATTCCAAAACTATTTTGTATTATCATTTTTTATACATGTTTAATAATATGTAAACTGTTGGTTAAATCTTTTAGTGGTGCCTCATTTATCCAGCGAGATTACAGATTCCAATTTCCTTTTTTTACTCAGGTGAAGCGGTGAGGAATCTGGTTGGAATTGTACAGCCTGTACACAATGACGTTTTAAGTTGGACACAAATAATCTAAAAAGAAAAGGTCGTTGAAGTTGTAGGCAGTAGGTGTATTGAAGGTCATTTTTATTATGGATCATGTGATCCGTGAGAAATTTAATTGGGATGGGAAATTGGAGATGATCTCTCGAGGTGTGCTCCCTCTAGATGTGCTCATATTTCATTTTCTTTGTAATTCTATTTTTGATGCATTATTATATTTTATTATTTATTAATTATATTCATATATTTAAATATTTATATTTTAATTGCTGTAAACATGTTTCCTATATTCTTTCTTATGTTAGGTGTTAACGTACAAACTGAATAGGAGGTGGCTGTTATGTTGGTATGCTTAGTTCTCCTCAAGCTTTAACCCTTTTTGCTCATGTTCTACAAGTGAGGGAGATGTCTGTTAAGCTGATATGTTAGTTCTCCTCAAATTTTAACCCTTTTAATTCACGTGTACTTGAAGGTGGAGATCATTAGAGTGTTGTTTGTCCCAATCTTTAATGGTTCAAAATTACCATTGATGAAGAGGTCGGTTATGAAGCTTTATTATGTTAGTTCACTTTTTTAATAATTTATTATGTTCATTATAAGTTTATAACTATATAAAATCAGAGCAAACAATAAATAAATAATACCAATCTGCAAGTTTTTTCATCAGGTTCATCCAATTGTTGTGTTGGACATGAAATTTCTGACCTATAGACAAATTATTGAGCTTACTCCTTTAAAGCTGCTGCAATTTCTTGATTTGGAAAATGAGATGTTCAAAGAAAGAATAGAGAACCGTGACATTGAAGCTCAGACTTTCGAATATTTGAATTGTTTGATCATGCTGAATTACAATGCAATTTTTGTTGGATATTTTGTTTTATTTTAAAATAATTTGTTTTGAAATTTAAAAGGTTTTAAATTCCCTTTGTTATAAGCAAATATCATTCACGTAGCTTATTTTTTATGTTAACTTTTAATTACTATTTAATGATTTTATTTTATTTTTATTGTCTTTAATTGCATTTTGATGTCATTGTTAGATTTATTGCTCTTCTACTCAATGCATTAAAAATTATATTTTTATGGCTAAAAAATATTTTAAAAAATCAAAAATAGTTTTTAATCATTTGATTTAAATGTTCAAATTCAAATAGTTTTATTGTTCCAATAAATTGTGACTATTTTCAATGCATTGATTTTCTTAATTTATTTTTTTAAAAATGATTTAATTGATTTATTCCAACTCCCAAAAAACTATAAATTTAATTTAATTTCAACCTACCATGACATCCAATCAAATAATATCTATTTTCTTATATTATTTTTTCTTTCTTTTCAATTCCAATAACACATTCATTTCTACTTTCTTCCATTTTCATACGTACCTATTCCCAAAATATTTTCTAACTTCTCTCTCCCTTCAACCACTTGAAATCCTTTCTATTCCCCAGTTCCATCATCTTTCATTTTCACCCCAAAATACCAAGCCTGCAACCTTCTTTCTTCATGATAATATAATAAATATATTGCAAAAATTGGTTAACTTAAACAACGAAAAGATGAGAAATAAATCAAATAGATTCTCAAAAGAAAATAATAAATATATCAAAATAAATGTATATTCTGAAAGTGATTTACTTGCATGCCAAAAGAGGATAAACAAATCAAATAGATTTTTAAGTGAAAACAAAAATGATATAATTGATAATATATTTTCTAAAATTGGTTAATTTTTATAGGAAAAGGAAAAATAAAATCTAATATATTTTAAGTAGAGAATACAAAAACAATATGAAATATAATTATATTTTCTAAAAATGATTAACTTGCACGAAAAAAGAAGAAGAAACAAATAAAAACTTCAAAATAGAATAAATAGTAATACCATAACTGAATATATTTTTTAAAAATGGTTAACTTGCACGAAAAAAAGAAGAAGAAACAAATAAAAACTTCAAAATAGAATAAATAGTAATATCATAACTAAATATTTTTGTTAAAATGGTTAACTTTGACGGGAGAAAGAGGTGAAGCAAACCAAATAAATTTTCAATAGAGAATAAAAATAATAATATGATAGATAAATATATTTACTAAAAATGATTAATTTGCGATAGGTGAAATAAATCAAATAAAAATGATAGACAAATATATTTGTGAGGACTAAATAAAAATGATTATCTAATGCGACTATTGCATTTATGGATGTCTAAATTATTTTTTAGGTAATATTATTATCCTTGAATTGAATATTGATGTATGTTGTTCATCTTTATATCATCTCATTATTTATGAGTGTGCTTGCAGGTTCTCATTAAAAGTTGATGTTTTGATACTCAATGGAAGTACTCAATATGCTTATTGATTTACATGCGTCTTTTTTAATTTGAAGTTTGGAAGTAGAAGAGATCAAGTTTGTAATCGGATAAGAGAGAATTAAATAATAATTTGCATGATTTGTGTTTACTTTCGGTTTAGTGTTTGATATTTAAGATTGAAAATTATTTATGCAAGAAAAAATTATAACCAGATATTTTCTAGATTTTTAGATTTTAGATAAATATGTTTTCTATGGATTGTTAACTTACAATAGAAAATGAGGAAAAAAAATCAAATAGATTTTCAAAAAATAATATGGCAGGCATTATATTTTCTAAAAAAAATAACTTGCAAAGAAAAAGAAGAGAAACAAATCAAATAGTTTTTTATGATAAAATAATAATAATTATATAATAATAATAATAATAATAATAATATTATTATTATTATTATTATTATGATAAATATATTACAAAAAAATGGTTAACTGAAACAATGAAAAGATGAGAAATAAGTCAAATAGATTCTCAAAAGAGAAGAATAAACACGTCAAAATAAATGATATGATTGATAATATATTTTCTAAAATTGGTTAATTTTTATAGGAAAAGAAAATTAAAATCTAATATATTTTAAAGAGAGAAGACAAAAACAATATGAAAGATAATTATATTTTATAAAAATGATTAACTTGCACGAAGAAAAAAGAAGAAACAAATAAAAAAAATTCAAAATAGAATAAATAGTGATACCATAGATAAATACATTTTTTTTAAATGGTCAACTTTCACGGGGAAAAGAGGTGATAGATAAATAGATTTTCAACATAGAATAAAAATGATTGTCAAATAATATGATAGATAAATATATTTTCTAAAGAAAATCAACTTAGAGGGGGAAATAGATGATATCAAATATATTTTCAAAAGAGGTGAGAAATAATAATATGATAGATAAAAATATTTTCTAAAAATAATTAACTTGCACAAGGAAAATGAGAGAAACAAATTGAATAAATTTTTAAGATAAAAATTGTGTAACATCTTTGCTAATTATACTAACAATATACTTTTTGTAATTATAGAATTTGCCTGTTTGTTAAAGAGGCATTGTTCTCTAGGCCAATCAGTTGCACTATCAAAATGATTCAAAAAGAAGCTTTTCTTACAACATTAGATGGGGAGCGAAGGCAATTTCAAGGATACAAAACGAAGGGTTGGGTGCAATTTTGCTAGATAAACAAGCTGAGTAAGGGGAGGAACATTGAACTAAAAGTGAATGTTGCATATCATAAAACAGCAAATGCGAAGACTAAAAATATTTTGAGCCTTTTTATGAAAGTCGAGACTAATGTTTTAAATGATCTTGAACTTTTTGGGTACATAAACCTTTATCTAGGTTACCAACTCAACTCACTAGTGGAAAATATATATTAGACGGTAAAGGTTTACGTCAGTTAACCAAAAACTAGACGTTAAAAAGGGGGCGGTGGCAGTTTTGTAAATATCAGACTTCATTAATTCAATGTTAACGTCAGTTGTTTTAAGGAATGACGTTAAAAGTGAGGCGGTGGCAGTTTTGTAAATATTAAATCACTATTTGCGTCAATTGTTTAATGAACTGACGTTAAAAGTGTTTTATTAACACTTTTAACGTCAGTTGTTTATAAAACTGACGTTAGAAGTGTGATTTTTACTTCAGTTAAATAAATAACTGACGTAAATAATCAACTAATTCCTATCTTTCTTTCGTTGTCATCTCCCTGTTGTCACTCTTAACTCAGATCATCACTCCATATATAGTGCAGTTTATTTCTAATATTTTTTTTAAAAAAGTTTATTTTTAATCTTAATTAATTAGCTTGAATTAGTAAACAAATTCTTGTGCAAATTAAAATAAATAAACACTTAACATAAAACAAGTTATATATGTATAATCAAATCGTATCTCATTGAAGCGATTCATAAGTTACAATTACATGATTTAAAGATAAAAAATTTCCGCAAGATAGCACTAAAATATAAAAAAGTTTCTGCTTCAACATCATTTTCTTCTCAGTCCTGTCCTCAGAAACTCCGATATTGAATGCATCTCCTCCTTTACTTGAAGTCCTTGATGCTCCATCTGAATCCACAGTCAATTTGGAGCCAAAGCAGAGTGAAGGGTGCACTCGATCTGTTTCAGCAATATTCTTGGAACAGTCACTTGGTTCCAAAGCTGAGGTTTTGGAGCTGTAGCTGCTGATTCTCCAGAAGGATGATGGTGTGTGCAATTCACATAATGCGATTTACACACCCTTATCACCCATGTAATGTGATTTACTCAAACTCAGAAGTTGTTTGACCATTAAGACCCCCATTAAGATAGAGACCTTTAAGTCTAGGTATAGGAAGAAAGAGTGATGAAGTTAATCTCCATGGCAGAGCCATATTGTGAAGCAGAAAAATTAAAGGAAGGAAGGAAGCTATTTATAGGAGTAGGGGATGAAGTTCCTAGGCATCATAAGTTGCTAAAAAATTAAATTGATCATTAAGAGCATTAGGTTCCAAGGCGCATTGGGAGTTGGCAATCATATATTATAAACGTGCAGAAAAGAAAACGCCCGAAGGAATAGGAAGAAATAGACCTTTAAGTCTAGCTAGGTATAAACTTAGTGCTCATAAAGAGGATTATAGGTTACAATGTGCATGGGTAAGTAGCACAGCAGTAATGGGTAATTTAGTATCAGAGTAGTCAAAGGAATGAATGCTTTAATTTTGCAGAAACTTATACACTTTTAACGTCAGTTGTTGAATAAAACTGACGTTAAAAGTGTTTTAAAATAAAAAATATTTATTTTTACACTAGTGCAAAAAAGGGATTCCACGTCGGTTATTTATGGCTTTCCACATAGGTTTTCAAACTGATGTGGAAACGACCGATGTGGTTTATTGCCACTTTACACATCGGTTATAAAACCGATGTGTAAAGTATATTTTAAACATCAGTTTTCTTTTAACCGATGTGGAAAATCAATTTGTCAATTGATAAGCAGTTGGAAATTACACTTTCTACATCGGTTTTACCAAAAACCGATGTGTAAGTGAAATTTACACATCGGTTTTTGTAGAACCGATGTGTAAAATCTCATTTTTTTTTAAATTTGTTATTTACATTTCAATCATTCCTTTCCCGTGTTTCAGTAATACAGATCAATACCAGAATAACATACTGTAAATTTTGGGGTAAACATAATGTAGTTATTGCACCAAACTAGTAGAAAATGATAACAAGCAGCCACATACAATTGGAAGACACAAATTTTTATAGTTCATTCGATGACAAGAAACAGCAAGGCAGTAACCACACGTGATTTAGGCATCACATGAGTTAGATAAAAAATGGGCAAGGCAAACTAATTGGTAAAGTAAGAGCACTTACTAATTCATAACCATCAATTCCAGGAACTTGTTTAAGCTAACAAACCAGCGATACCACTGATCAAACAAGAAACAACAACGAGAACACCAAACCAGTTTTGACACAATTGCAACAAAGTTTTAACCATATCAAAAGAAAAACATGCTACATTCAATAATCTTGTCAAAAACAATCAGCTCTAACACATATTGTTAAGAATACTCACATATCATCAAATGACAAGTGACCACAGAATCAAAACAGAGGGTATCGTGGCCTAATTAATTTCGAATGAATGAAAACAACACTTTATCAAGGCTACATCAAAACACGAGAGAAGAAGAATTGAACCAGACCTGAGCACTAATACATATCATCAGTCAAAGGTACACTATAGCTAGTACATGATAAGTTTTTAAACTAACTACATATATACAAACTATGGTTGGTACACTTCAAGAAATAAAGTTGCCCAACGCCTCTTTATGCTGTTGATGTCAGAATCAGATAATGGAGTTGGATTGTTGAATATCTGCAAGTTTAATTGGACAAAAGATTATATCTTTTAAGTAATAAACTAACATAAAACATATAACGAATCTATATTATTAATTCTAATTGTGTCAATTAACATTTACCTCCTGCCATCTTTTAGTGATCCCGAAGGAGATAATTTCCAACATCCACTGCATCACATAGTAGCCACATTCCCATGACCCACGTTGTATACGTGACTACGTACAAATGAAACCCAATTAGAATATGAGGAATTAAATAAAATAGAAATCAATTATTGTACCCACTGCATTTGATGCATTTGAACTAGTAAATATCTTACGCTGGGAATAATCCATCTGATAGCCCGAGTACGCCTTTCACCACGCAACATGTGGGTTGCATTAATAGACCTATCATGACAAAAACATTAATTAAAGTATATCTAATAGATTTCAGATAATTAAAACAACTGCATTACTGATTATAAAGTATTTTAATGCTTACGTTTCGATGATCGTCTTCGATTGATTCACGCTTATTTCCCAATGAGCGGAAGAAGACCACGACGTTCATTCTTGGGTACAAGAGCAACGATTTGCCAATGCCATGCTGTATTTGCGAACGATTAGTGACTAAGCCATATATAGTTATACTTAAATAACCGGTACTTACTTATTGAGATAAGGCGCAAGATAGAATTGATGATCGTCTCGGGCAAGTATATCACGTATGGTAGTGACCGGATCTTCCGATGCTAGGAGAACATCACCCTGAATGAACATGGGGTCAATGAACCCATAAAGGGCGAGGTTACCCTGATCGACTAACATACGATGCAGATACCTAATATATTGGAAAAACATGTTAATTATCATAGTATTTAAAAATTAATTACGTACTTAACTTATAAATAAAATGTACTTACGTGCACCAAAACGATATGTGTGCAGAACTGGCCATTTATTTATTGAGTACCATCTCCATAAGTTCCTTCTTTGGTATATACAGTTCACCAGGGCTAGCATCATGTTCCAACCTTACCAAGGCTGCGTCATTCTCCATGGTGACAACCTGTATAGCCAGAACATTAAAAACATCACCATGGCCAGGTGCCCCTTTGTCGATCCCCTAAACAACATAGATATATATTAGTAATCACGGATAATTAAGTTATTTAATTCGTTATTAACTAAATGGTCAAATGAATACCTTGGCAGGAGCAGGCATCTCTGGTCTTCCTAGATCCGACCTTTTAGGCACAATATCATTTCCAACATCCTATAACGAATAAAAATAAAGCATTATCTTGAAACAATAATAAATTATTTCAACTATGAATATAGAAAAACACAACTAACCGAATACCTCAGATGCAACAAGAAAGTTGACCAGTCTTCTTGGCCAGAGGATGAAGTTACCGGGGGCCTGACCCACTGTTTGAACCTCCTCAGTGGGCACAGGGACTCGAGCATCAGCATCTCGAATAATCTCAACAGACACCCTCAGCTGATCATCCGGTAATAACCGATGGTGTATGGTATTACCTAAGTTAGTATGTGCCCTACCCAATGCCACTAAGCGGCGATGATGATGATCATCAACATACAGCTCACACCTATCAGGGTCGTCGTCATCATCATCATCATCATCATCATCATCATCATCATCATCATCATTTTCAGGATGATGAGGAGGATCACATGAGCCCTTAGTGCTCACATGGACAGAGGGTTGGATAGAGGGTTGGACACCGACTGTCATCTGCTGGGACATAGAAGTCAATATTGCCATCTGCTGGGCAAACTGCTCGGCCATCTCCTGTCGAAGCTCAGCTGCAATCTCCTGTTTTAGTCGTGCTCTATCTGCTTCAACATCCATGTGGCATTGGTGTGAAGATGAACCATGGTATTGGCGAATGCCGACTCCCCATCCCACACCGATGACATGGCCCGGGTGGTCTGGTTTACCGATGGCAGTAGATAAGATATCATTGCGTTCTCTAGGAACAAAGGTTCCTTGGGTTAGATGATCATCCAAGGCATCCTATCACATAAAATATCAGGTCACATTACAATTCGGTAACAATCTTAAAATGACAATTACAACAAACTATACTTACAATCCTCTCAGCTACTTGGCGGGCCTCCTCGGATGTATATTGTCCCGTTTTTCTTTGTCGGCCCCTCTTCCATGAACGATGGCGTGGGGGTGGAGGTGGATCAACAACCTCTGGAAGAGTTTCAGCATTAGGATCCGCCTGAGATGCTGCTTCCTGACGTGCTTTCTTTTCCTCTTCAACCATTTTCTGAACAAGCTTTTTATATCCCCCACGAGACATGACATGGGGGTAGACATTCTTGCTTTGGTTTTCCTGCCCCTTTTTCCTCTTCTCCTGTTATAAATAAAAGACAATTAAATTACATAAGTAAATGAAATTAATGCAATTACATAAATTTAGAGACAAATCAAATAAGTTAACCTGAAAGCTGGGATCATGTCGGCTCTGAACAAAGCGATCCCACGTCGCCTTGTCAAGAAACGGATACACCTCAAGTGGGTTCTTTTTACTTTTTGGATTGAATATATAGTATCTGCCCAGGTCGGCCTTAAAAGCCCTCCAACGCTCTCCAGCATACTTCAGCAAACGCTTCTTCATAGCGTATGTATCCAGTGTGTCAAAGGTCAACTACATTAAGACCAAAAGAATCAACAAATTACTGTATGATATTATTAAGATAAAAATAAAGTAGATACAGACAAACACAGGACGTAGAAGTATAGATACCAGAATACTCTCCCATATCTTCTCCTTCACGTCCGCCGGTACATCTCTCCACCTATCAATGAGTATACTGGGCCTGTTCCTAGCAAGGGTCGCCACAAAACTGGTAAACTGATCTTCCATTGGCCCAATAGGTTTGAGGTTATTATCAAAGTCTACTCTTATCCATTGATTTGACCCACGGTTGGCAGTCAAATTCCTCATCCGTGTGGCACGTCTACCCTTTCTACCGGTGAGACGGGGTCTCGACCCATTGCATGAAGGACGGATAACATCATCATCAGCCATGTATACCTGTTTAAACACAAAACAAAAAAAAACTTGTTAGTATGTCAGGATAAATATCAAACATAACTTATAAATATCGATCAACGTACATAAACATAACTTATAAATATCAACGTAAACATATAATATGCCAAACTTGATGGTAATATCAAACTAAACTTACTTTGTGGTCAATTAGTAAAGTTTTCCCATAACCCTTCTTGGTGATCATTACGAGTAGCATGTACATCATCCACTTCATTTTCCTCATTGAAATTAGGCACTCGTGTTGAGAAAGAAGGAGTATCAGAAATATCAAGAGTTGAATCGTGATTTCCCTCACTACCATTATACATGTTTTTTCCCTGGAGAACCACTGACCACCTTTTGTTAGAAGGATCACGGATATAAAACAATTGTTTTGCTTGGGATGCCATGATGAAAGGTTCCTCTTTATTACCTACCTTACTAAGGTCCACCAATTTGAATCCTAACTCATCGGTTTGCACACCATTGTTACTGTCGACCCACTGACATTTAAAAACAGGTACTCTAAACTTCGTGTAATCAACCTCCCATATCTCTTCAATGATTCCAAAGTATGAAACTGATGCCATAACAGGGTTTTTATCTTTCGAACTAGAGAAATGCATGTACTCAGCGACGACCATAACCCCACCTGTTTTGCGTAGTACTTTTGTCATCCTGGGGACTTTGTATAGAAGGAAAACTTATTGATATCGTACCCACTCCAGCATATGACATCAAAGTTAGGCCCATGTGCTAGCCATTTTAATGTATCGTAAGCGAGTACCATCCTTTGCAATTTTTTTCTTTAAACCAGTTCAAGAAAGTCTTGTTATGCTTGTTCAAACACCATTTTTCATTCATTCTAGGGTAAGTTTCATTGATGATGCTTTTATGCTCACATAAGTATGGTTCAACCTCATCAGTGTTATTCAATATATACAAATGTGCTTGAAGCACTTCCTCCCGATCCATGCTCTTAACAGTGATACCTCGTGTACTCTTACCATCATATCTTCCTTCGTGACTTGAGACTTGGAAGCCCTACAGGTTCCGCTTCTGACATGTAGTCTGTACAAAACTCAATAGCTTCTTCTGCAACATACCTTTCAACAATAGATGCTTCGGGATGGTGTGGATTTTTCATATATCCTTTCAGGATCTTCATGTATCACTTAACCGGGTACATCCACCTTAAATAAACGGGACCGCACAATCTAATCTCCCTCACTAGATGAACAATCAAATGAACCATGATGTCAAAAAATGAAGGTGGAAAATACATCTCCAATTGGCACAATACAATGGCTGCCTCATTTTCCAACTCATCCAAATTTTTAGTGTCAATGACCTTGCTACATATAGCATTGAAGAATAAGCATAACCTAGTAATGGCATGTCTGACTTTTTTAGGCAATATGTCACGAATGGCCACCGGTAGTAGTTGTTGCATCAAGACATGACAGTCATGAGACTTTAAGCCAACTAATTTGAGATCTTTCATTGAGACAAGTCTTCTGATATTTGAAGAGTAACCCTGTGGCACTTTGACTCCCCGTAGACATTCACAGAAACTTCTTTTCTCTTTTTTTTGATAAAGTATGACATGTTGGGGGCAAATAAGTCTTCTTATCCCCCACTTTAAGTGGAGCTAACTGCTCTCGTATACCCATCGCAACTAGATCCAGACGAGCATTCACACCATCCTTTGTCTTGACTTGAATGTTGAGAAGAGTTCCGATTAAACTGTCACACACATTTTTCTCTACATGCATCACATCAATACAATGTCTTACATCAAGCTTGCACCAGTATGGAAGATCAAAGAAGATCGACCTCTTCTTCCATATTTTCTTCTCGGTAGCCTTCTTCTGGGTCTTCCCATAGATAACATTAGTGTTGTTCACCCTTTCATAAACTTGCTCTCCAGTCAAGGCCACCGGAGCAATTTCATTCTCCGGAAGTCCATTGAAAGCTTTTCTCAATCTACGATAAGGATGATTACGTCGAAGAAATCTCCGATGCCCAAGGTAAACCATCTTCCTTCCATGTTGCAGTTGATGGTAACATGTTCCTTCTTCACATATTGGACATGCTTTATAGCCCTTAACACTATATCCACACAGATTCCCGTATGCTGGAAAGTCATTGATGGTGCAAAATAACATGGCACGCAATCTGAATGTCTCACGACAATACCCGTCAATCACATCAACGCCTTCATCCCACAACATTCTCAAGTCTTCAATCAAGGGACTCAGATAAACATCAATATCATTTCCTGGCTGTTTAGGACCCAAAATCATCATACTTAACATAATGTATTTGCGCTTCATGCACAACCAAGGAGACAGGTTGTAAATTACAAGGAGAACAGGCCATGAACTATGAATACTACTTAAGTTTCCATATGGATTCATTCCATCGGTAGCAAGTCCAAGCCTGAGGTTTCTGGGCTCATTGCCGAAATCCGGAAACAAACTATCAATTCTCTTCCATTGCAAAGAATCTGCCGGATGGCGAAGCTGTCCATCACACTTCCTCTCATCTGCATGCCATCTAATGTTCTTTGCGTCATTTACATTAGCAAACAATCGCTTGAACCACGGAATCACGGGAAGATACTATAACACCTTCGCAGGAGGACCTTTGGTGACCACATCACAACTAGAATCACCATCCTTCACTTTGTAGCGTGATACCCCACACCTGGGGCACTCGTGCATCTCTTCAAACTCTTTCCTGTACAATATGCAATCATTGGGCAAGCGTGTATTTTCTTATACTCCATACCCATCGGACACAATATCTTCTTCGCCTCATAGTTTCGAGATGGCAATGTGTTGCCTTCTGGAAGCATTTCTTTCAACAACTCAAGCAATTCGGTAAAGCTTTTATCGCTCCACCCATTTCTCGCCTTCACATTGAACAATCTTAACACCGCTGACAACCGTGTGAAATTAGTGCACCCCGGATACTAAGCCACTTGCGCATCACTGCACAAAGTATCATACACATGTGCGCGCCGAAAAAACTCTTGCCCAACATCACGGATCATGTCCTCTAGTCCATCGTCCATTTCCACGTCATCAACTTCCTCTCTATCCGACACCCTCGACCTGTCTAACAATTCACCATGACATATCCATGTTGTATAACTCTTGCAAATCCCCTCACAAATAAGATGATCACGTATCTCCTCAGCTTCTAGTCGTCTCTCATTCAAACAGTTAACACAAGGACAATAAAACCTTCCGTTACCACTATCAGGAGCATTTGTTTTTGCAAACTGTAGAAAATCTTCCACTCCATTCTCATACTCATCACTTGTCCGTCTAGCATTCATCCAACCGCGATCCATGACTAAACCAATACCTTCGTACTTAGTCCAACATATTCATCAACCACTTCTTATGACAGGGTATGGCCCTATCCCATTCGAGAAGAAACTTTTTCAACATTCGGTTAACAGTTAGTCCTTAACTCTCATGCTCATACTCGACAAAATTTCGGCAGCATTTCCCTGCGGTCTCCGACGTACACTACTTGAACGCGATGACATCCACCACGATAAAGTATGCACCCGGAGAACGAAAGGAAATTTATCAATCCGAACTTTCATCAAGTATATAACATTAGAATCAATGAATAACTATTTTAACTGAATTAAGAAAAAGTTTTTTCCCAAACTGTCCAACTTTGGACAATTCAAGATCCAACACAATGAGCGGTACATTAAGCACATACACGTACGCTCATTAGTATTGCATCTCAAACGGGAAACCAAGGCTTTACTAAATAATTAACATTAAGAAAAATAATAAAACACTCCAATCCCCAAGTCCAATGCAAACAAAAACCAAACGAGAAAAATGGAGAGGAGAAAGCTTACCGGGTGTGGGAAGAACACTCAGCCGGAAACCGTAATGAATAATTGATGAATATTCTGCTTAATATTCTGCTCGGACTGAGTGTACCTATACAAAAAGTCATATTTCATGAACTGACTTTTCCATTTCTAAAACAGAAAATGCAGCTGGCTATTTAGAAATAATATGAAGAACGCACAAAGACAAGTAGATGAATCACTTAACGAATACTTAACAAAACGCTAACAAAAAAGTATACGAAGACCCAATTACAAATTTTCTAAATATTCAAGGACGCAATTACAAATTTTAAAATATAAGAATCTATATGAGAATTCGCGTACAGTTCCACACCTTCAAATTAATTTAACCTAAAAGTTATATTCATTAAAGTACTATGAAAAAGCCCTGCTACATCATGTGCTCTAGTCTCTGCATCAGGATCAGTTTTTTTTTCTTTTTTTTAAATTTAATTTAAAACTCACCTCATCTGAAAACTCAGGTTTCATCTAGTGGTTTGAGCATTTATTATATTTTTTAGGGTATAGTAGAGGATAGCACGATCCCCTGTAAAATGACTATTATTATTTTTTTGTATATCCCATATATAACACCTGTGTAGGATATTTTGTTGAACGTGAATATGATTAGATACTATCGTATATAAATTGGAACTGGTGTATTATATGTCATATGTGAATAAACTGTCATCTTTTATATCATATTTTTTATGTTGAAATAACATATGCTAGTTCACAGGACATAAGAGTGTAATTCTCTTATTATTTTGATTTCACATGATAAGAACTAAGAAGGAAGGAAGTCAAGGAACTTTTATGCGCTCTTCCCATTACTCAACCCTTGTTCTCAACTTATTACCGAAGCAATTGTCAATAAAAGTTGAACTACTGAAAATACACCCTTTTTCACATTCCATACAGAACACATGTGGATGCAAATTCAAGAGAAAAAGATATTATTTTATCTTTCAAAAATTGGAGCACAGCTTGTTTTGTGTTACATATATTATATTTGTGGCTACCTGCTGCTCATTTGGTTCCTTCTTATTTTTCATTTTCTTTCCCTCTCTAAACCCCACCCCACAGCACACGTTATATTCACTTGCACCAAAACAAAAGCATGGTACATGCAAGGAAGTTCAGAGGAGTCAGGCAACGCCAGTGGGGCTCCTGGGTGTCAGAAATTCGCCACCCATTACTGTAATATGTTCATTAAACTCTAAACTAATTCAAACAAACAGTGCATTTGACATAACATTCTCACACACATTTAAGCAAACATATGACAAGTAACCCAATTCTAGAAATATTTTATCAATCATCAGCACTAACAGAACCCAAAAAGTTACTAAGTTGTCAACAACAGCAATAAAGGAAGATGGATGTTAGTTACCTCTTAAATGGTCTCCCTCTCTTGCACGCTAATGGGGCGAGTGAGTGTGTGTGACCTGTTTTCTGGGAGGTGATAGCAGCGAAGAGGAGCTCTCTGTGAGGGGCAATGGAGGTGAGGAATGGGGTTTTCTGGGAGGGACAGTGAGCCGCGCGTTAGCAGAGAAAGAATGGGAGTGTTAGCGGAGGCAGCGGTAGGGTTGGAGACAAGGGAGGAGATGACGGAGGAGATGAACGCGCGTTAGCAGAGGGAGGGAGTGTTTTCTGTTTTAGCTAGGGTTCATAAACTGAAAAATGGGATAGTGCGCGGAAGAGAAGGAGGGAAAGAGAAAAATTGGGACTATTACACATCGGTTATAAGAAAAACCGATGTGTTAAACATCTTATACACACCGGTTATAGTAAAACCGATGTGTAAACATTAAACTTTTAAATTCTGATTTTTTATTTTAAATTTTATACATCGGTTAATAAAAACCGATGTGTAAAAGTAAGATTTTATTTTTTTTTCTTTATAATTTTCTACATCGGTTATTTAGAAACCGATGTGGTTAATCACTATTTTACACATCGGTTAATTTAGAACCGATGTTGAATGTTAAAAATTCTGACTTTAAATTTTTTTTATTTTAATTTTAAACATCGGTTAGAAATAACCGATGTGGAAACTTTTTACACATCGGTTATTCATTAAACCGATGTGTAATACTTTGGTTTTCATTTCAAAAATGCCACCGCCTCGTTTTACACATCGGTTTCTAATAAACCGATGTGTAAACTCCGATGTAGAATCCCTTTTCTGTAGTAGTGTTAACGTCAGTTGTTTATACAATTGACGTTAAAAGTGTGATTTTTACTTCAGTTAAATAAATAGCTGACGTAAATAATCCTATGTCCCTATATGCCCTGTTGTCACTCTTAACACAGGTCTCAGCCATTTTGTGAAGGAATAGAAATATAGAGGAAAAGAAGAGGCAGTATTACAAACTGATACAGAATAATGGTACTTTATATAGAGAATGATTTTTACACAACACTTTTAACGTCAGTTGAATTCAACAACTGAGGTTAAAAGTATTTTTAAAAAAAATATTAATATTTAACGTCAGTTGTTTAATACAACTGACGTTAAACAATTACTTTTAACGTCAGTTGTTTAATAAAACTGACGTTAAATGTTGTTTTATTTTTTTCTTTTTGATTATAATGTTTACAGCCGCGCGCCTTCTGAACTTCGCTCTGTACGTACGTCTCTTTTCTATTTTCATCACGCTCAACCCTAGATCACTCTCAACCCTCACTCTCGCTCTCACCCAGCATAGAACCCTAATCGCGAGCTCATCTCCACCACAACCACCGCGAGGGCTTCTTCGCCACCACCGTGAGGTACACTATTAACTCTAACTCTGTCTTTCCATTCATTCTTTGCAATAACTTGACATCTCTCTTTCCCCTTCCCGCGCACTAACTCTCCTTGTTCCTCTGCTCTCAGTAACCACATCGAACGTTGGCCACCACTCGAGCGATTCCTCCCAACCACCACGCGAGCACCTATTTCTGGTGAGTATTTAGGGCACATTTTTGTATTTTTGGTTTTGAGTGTATGTTGAAACTGTAGTCTCAGTAGTTGAAACTTGAAACCGTGAGTTTGAGTTGTTTGGAATGTACGTCTCTATTTTTGGTTTTGAGTGCATGTTGCTCTGCTGGTTGATCTGTCACGGCCGTGATGCTCATCACGGCTAGGCCGTGATCAGTTCTGCCTGTGATGTAATGGTCTGGTTCAGTTGGCACGTTACGGCCGTGATGGACATCACTGCGAGGCCGTGACCAGTGCTTGGCAATCTTCAAAAACTATAGTTTTCAATCTCCCGTATTGTCCTTATATTGGATATATGTTTTGTATATCTACAGGACCTATCTAGTTATGGATCGTAGTTGGATGGTTTGTAAGCGTACTAGTGTTGAGTATTTGAAGGGGGTGAGAGAATTTATAGAATTTGCTCAAAGGAATGTTCCTAATAGTAATGGAATGTTCTGTTGTCCTTGTGTCAAGTGTTTGAATACGAGGAAATGTACGGTGAAGGATATACGTACTCATTTGATATGTGAAGGGATTTGCTTGAGTGATACAAGATGGATATGGCATGGTGATGTGTTGTTGAGTAGTACGACGAGTGTCTCCCAACGTGAGGACATTGACGTAGATATGGAGGATTATCGAGTAGAGGACATGATCCGTGATATTGGACAAGAATCTTTTCATCGAGCTCATGTGTATGATAGGTTGTGCGGTGATGCGGATAAGCCTTTATATCCAGGGTGTACTACTCATACACGGTTGTCGGCGGTGCTAAAATTGGTTTGTGTGAAGGCGAGAAATGGTTGGACCGATAAAAGCTTCACAAAATTGCTTGAAATGTTGAAAGACTAGCTTCCGGAGGACAACACATTGCCTGACCGTAACTATGAGGCCAAGAATGTATTGTGTCCTATGGGTATGGAGTATAAGAAGATACACGCATGCCCCAATGATTGCATATTGTACACCGGTGTTCATGAAGACAATCACGATTGCCCCAAATGTGGGTTATCACGATACAAAGTGAAGGGTGGTGATGATGATGATGATCTTGATGATGTGAGAAAAAAGGGTCCTCCTGCGAAGGTGTTGTGGTATCTTCCAATAATTCCAAGGTTCAAGCGATTGTTTACCAATGCGAAAGATGCGAAGAATCTTAGATGGCATAATGATGAGAGGAAACGTGATGGAAAGGTTCGTCATCCTGCTGATTCTATTCAATGGAAGAATATCAATACTATGTTTCCGGATTTCGCCGATGAGCCAAGAAACCTAAGGCTTGGACTTGCTACTGATGGAATGAATCCTTATGGTAACATGAGCAGTATTCATAGTTCATGGCCTGTTCTGTTGGTAATTTACAACATGCCCCCTTGGTTGTGCATGAAGCGCAAATACATGATGTTGTCTATGATGATTTTGGGCCCAAAGCAACCGGGAAATGACTTAGATGTTTATCTAGGTCCCTTGATTGAAGACTTGAAAACGCTGTGGGTGGAAGGTGTTGATGTAGTTGATGGGTATTCTCATGAGACTTTCAAGCTTCGTGCCATGTTATTTTGCACCATCAACGACTTTCCAGTATACGGTAAGTTGTCCGGGTACAGTGTCAAGGGGCATAAAGCATGCCATATATGTGAAGAAGGCACATGCTACACTCAGTTGCATCATGGAAAGAAGACGGTTTACCTTGGGCATCGAAGACTTCTTAGACGTGATCACCCATATCGTAAGATGAAAAAAGCTTTTAATGGACGCCAAGAGACAGAAGAAGCGCCGGCGGCCTTAATTGGAGAGCATGTTTATCAGAGGGTAAAGGACATCGATGTTATGTTCGGCAAGTCCAAAAAGAAAGGTAAAGCTGCTGAGAAAAACATATGGAAGAAGAGGTCGATATTCTTTGATCTTCCATACTGGCGCAAGCTTGATGTCGATAATTTGCATTGATGTTATGCATGTGGAGAAAAATGTGTGTGATAGTGTGATCGGGACGCTTCTCAACATTCAGGTCAAGACAAAGGATGGTGTGAATGCTCGTCTCGACCTCGTTGCTATGGGTATACGAGAGCAGTTAGCTCCAGTTGTTGAGGATGGTAAGCGGACTTATTTGCCGCCAAAGATGTCATACTTTGTCAAAAAAAGAGAGACAAAGTTTCTGCGGGTGTCTTCAGGGCATCAAAGTTCCACATGGTTACTCTTCAAATATGAAGAGGCTTGTCTCTAGTGATCTTAAATTGGTTGGCTTGAAGTCTCATGATTGTCACATCTTGATGCAACAACTTCTGCCCGTTGCTATTCGTGGTATTGCTACAAAAAATGTGAGACATGCCATTACTCGGTTGTGCTCATTCTTCAATTCTATATGTAGCAAAGTCGTTGACCCCCATTTGTTGGATGACTTGGAAGTTGAGGCTGCTACAATCTTGTGCCAATTGGAGATGTATTTTCCTCCTTCCTTTTTCGACATAATGGTTCACTTAATTGTTCATTTGGTGAGGGAGATTAGATTATGTGGCCCGGTTTTTCTAAGATGGATGTACCCAGTTGAGCGCTACATGAAGATCTTGAAAGGGTATGTGAAGAATCCTCATCGTCCGGAAGCATCTATTGTTCAAAGGTATGTTGCAGAAGAAGCTATTGAGTTTTGTTCGGACTACCTTCATAACACGGATCCTATAGGGGTTCCTAAGCCTCGGCATGATGAGATCAGATGTCAAGGTAAGGGTACACATGGCTTAAGAATTAATAGGAAGGATCGGGAGGAAGTGCTTCAAGCACATTTGTATGTATTGAACAACATCGAAAGTGTTCAGCCTTTCTTATTTGAACATAAAAAAGAAAAGTCAATCAAGAAAACCCTCGAATGAGCGAAAGGTGGTTGTTGAACAAGCATAACAAGACTTTCTTACCATGTTCAAGGAAGAAATGCTTAAGGATGGTAGTACTGCTTCTGATGACGTAAAATGGCTAGCACGTGGGCCTAACTTCAACGTCATATGTTGGAGCGGATACGACATAAATAACTTTTCCTTTTATACAAAGGAACAAGATAACAAGAGTACCATGCAAAATAGTGGGGTTATGATCGTGGCCGAAGCAATGCACTTCTCTAGTGCAAAGGACACAAAACCCGTTACAGCACCGAGACCTTACTTTGGATATATTGAAGATATTTGGGTGCTCGATTACACTAAGCTTACGGTGCCGGTATTTAAATGTAAATTGGTTGATAGTAACGGTGGTGTACAAACCGACGAATTGGGGTTCACATTGGTAGACCTCAACAAGTTAGGTCATATAAATGAGCCTTTCATAATGGCTTCCCAAGCAAAACAAGTGTTCTACATCACTGATCCTTCTAACAAAAGGTTGTCCGTGGTTCTCCAAGGAAAAAGCATGTATAATGGTAGTGATGAAAATGAAGATTCAAATCTTGATATTCCCGAGACTCCTTCTTTTTCAACAAACATGCCTACTATAATCGAGGAGACACAGGTGGACGATGTACATGTCACTCGTGATGATCATCACGAAGGGATATTGATATAGGTAGTTTAAACTTAGTATACATTTATTTTTATTTATATTTATGTATTTATTTTGAGTTATAACCTATGTTAATAAATATATATTGTTTCTGAATACATATATATGGATCATTATTCCATTTTTCCTTTGCAATTCTGTAATGTGTGTGATATTCTGTTACTGAGATATTTACTGAATGCAGGGATGTCTGAGGGGAGTGATATTTTAAAACTGAATTTTAAAAAAAAATACTATTAACGTCAGTTTTATCATACAACTGACGTTAATAGTATTTTATAAAATATACAGTACACTATTAACGTCAGTTGTTTATTACAACTGACGTTAAAATTAAGACCTTTAACGTCAGTTCTTGATAACAATTGACGTTAGTTTTAACAAAATTAACGTCAGTTTTTTTAAAGAACTGACGTTAATTTTGACAAAATTAACGTCAGTTGTGTTAAAGAACCGACGTTAATAGTGTTATATTTAACGTCAGTTCTCAACTGACATTAACTTTTAACGTCAGCTGTATTTACGTCAGTCAGTTTTCTGACGTAAAAAATCAATTTTAACTGACGTAAAAAACACTTATTGCACTAGTGACTATTTTGTTAATTCTGTTTATCAAGCAGATTCCTCTACTATATCTCTCAGTTTATTAGACTTTAAATGATTAGATATTAAATTATTAACCATTTGTATATGTATGATGTATCATTCATATTCATCTTAAATAATCTTTTGTCTCGTGCCGGGCATGGGAGAATATAGTATAAGTAGGTTAAAAATTATTATAAGTACTAGATATTTTAAATAATTATCCTTTCGTTACATATGATATTCTTCAAATATATCTGTTATATAGCATTGTGATTGATTGTTTCGTAAACAAATAATTGTTATTGATTTTAGACAATCTTTTATCCCGTGCTGGGCACGGGTGCACGTATTAGTTCAAAATAAACACGTGTTCAATAAATAAATATGTTGTTACCAATACTTTTATTATAAAAAAAATTATTATTTCAAAATTTCTCATTATTCCAATACATTATAAATGCCAATACAATGTTCCCATACATTGAATGTATAGAAAAAAGCTTCTCTCCACTAAAGCACCCTACCCACCTTTTCATCTATTTTCTTTTCCATTCAGAACTCATTCTCATCATTCTCTCTCTTACTATTTCAAACCTTTCCTTTTTGTTCCTCCTCATCAAAACTTTCATCTTTTGTTTTTCTAATCTCCCTTTCATTTCTCTCTATCATCATAACCTGCAGATTGGTCGATACAATCTATACAGGAATGCCTTCTTTATTCCATTTACAATTGAAATATATTATTGCTTTAATTTTTTCTCTATCATCGAAAGGTAAAGTAAAGCTGCAACCAGACATAAAGACCACTCTGCATAATCCTCTCAGAGCTGAAAACGGAATAAAGAAAGAGGGGAGTCTGACCGAGTTTCCTCTTCTTCTGCAGTTTGGGACGGTGTCGAAACAAATGGACACGGTGGTGGCGGAGTGTAAAGGGAATAGAAGCTAACTGACAGTTTGCTCAGTGTAAACAGATTTCAGTTAGCAGTTGGTAATTGATTAGGAATTGGTTACATTCGGTTGGTGTTGGTTAGCCTTAGCTCATCCTATATATTGAGCTCATTGTATCAGTTCTAAATACAATTGAATGCACATCATTTTTAATACTCTTCTATAACATTCTCTCTACTTAACCTCTTTATCTCTTGATGCTTCTGATACCTTTATGGTATCAGAGCTCAAGATCCTGAAATGGCTTCCGCTCAACCCTCTTCTTGTAATGTACTGAAGTGCTCCTACTATTGATCTATATAAGCTGGCATCTTCAGCTGCAGGGCTGTCAAGTGCAGAGAGTTTTAGTCCAGTCACCATAGGGGTCTTCATGGCTTTAGCATCATGCATGTTGGCCTTGTGTAGTAGATCAATGATATATTTAGTTTGTGTTAAACAAACTGAGTTGGCAGACCTGTGTGCTTGGATTCCAAGGAAGTAATTGAGACCACCTAAATCCTTAAGGACTCATTTGGTGGTCAGGATAAGAAAGTCAGGATAGGATAGACTATCATATTCTATCTAAAACCATTGTTTGGTGAGCCAGCAGGATAGGAAAAGCAATCCTGTCACCTATCATATCCTATCCATCTAATTAAAATTATATCGTGAGGGGAGGGCTGGGTTAGAACCCAGCAGGATAGGATAGGCTGATTTAAAGTATAATAAAATATAAAAATATTTTATATGTAAATAATTAAAGTATAATAAAATATAATATGGTTAACAAAAAAAGGTATAATAAAATATAAGATATTTTAAATAATAAAATATTTAAAATTAATTTTAAAAATTAATTTTATTTTGTTACAAGACTGATTCTGTTATCATAAGGGATAATTTTATCTTTTTATATAATTTTAAAAATTAAATTAAAATATTATATATGTAATTTTATAATATTATATGTAATTTTATCACAAAGCTAAAAATTAAATTAAAAATTATAAGTAATTTTATCACAAGAATAATTTTGTCTTTCTATATAATTTAAAAAATTGAAAAGTATAAAAAAATTAAAATCTAATAAAATATGAAAACAATTAGAAACAAAAATTTTAAAATTCATACTAAAATTATAATGCTATCCAGTTGGTTATCTGGTGAGCACAAACGTCGAATAGGATAACAGCTTATCATGCTCATATCCTATCCTACTCATATCATGCTCTGTTATCCTATCCACCCCTATCCTATCCTGACCACCAAACGAGTCATAAGAGGGAATTTGTAGTTTAGAGTAGTAACTAGATCAGCAATAGTGGCAGCTGAATTGCTTGTAATCAATATATCATCTACATAGACTAGTATTAGCACAGTGATGGCTCATGAGACTTTGACAAATAGGGAATTGTCACACTTTGATGAGGTGAAACCAAGTTCAAGTAGAAAACTATGAAGTTTGTGGAACCAGGCTCGAGGTGCCTGTTTTAGACCATAGAGGGCCTTGTTTAGCTTGCATACCAAACTGCCACTAGTGCAACAAGTGTTTTTTACGTCAGTTAAAATTGATTTTATACGTCAGAATATTGTCTGACGTAAATACAGCTGACGTTAATAGTTAATATTTTAACGTCAGTTGTTTAAACAACTGACGTTAAATATAAAATTATTAACGTCAGTTCTTTAACACAACTGACGTTAATGTAGTTCAAACTAACGCCGCTTCATTAAAGAACTCGATGTTACAGGATTTATTTTTAACGTCAGTTTCCTAATACAACTGACGTTAATAGTGTACTGTATATTTTATAAAATACTATTAACGTCAGTTGTTTGATACAACTGATGTTAATAGATTTTTTTTTTAAATTCAGTTTTAAAATATCACTCCCCTCAGCTATCCCTGCATTCAGTAAATATCCCAGTAGCACATAATATCACACACATTATAGAATTGCAAACACTACCCTTAAATTTCAATATTAACTAAAAGAAAAGAAATATACAAAGGAACAATGGGGGGACTTAAAACCAAAACCCATGTATAGGAAAAACATAATTATCTACAAGTATATATATATATATATATATATATATATATATATATATATATATATATATATATATATATATATATATAGTCTCTAATGTCTAAAAACAAAACTACCAATCTAAGTATATATATATAAATGTTATTAATTAGTTTCTAAAGTCTAACAAAAAAACTATTCATCTAACTATTGCGGAGGTATCTTGTCAATTCCTTTTTCATCTGCATACTTGAAGAAGAATTCTGCCAAGCGCATCCTCAAGTCTCTAAACTCATATTTTTGAAGAGGCAATTGGTTGTTAAATGCCTACACACGTTCAAATAATAACAATAACATTAACGCAAGTCATCACCAAAACTATAATATATAATTTAACAAGTTGTTTAAATATTACCTTCTTCCATTCATCCGTAATAGATGCGGAGACTATGTTCAGCATATGAAGTATCACATAATAGCCGCACGACCACCAGTCAGGTTGAAATCGAGACTACAAACAATATTAATTTCAATGTCAGTTAAATATACATATAAATTAGTAATTATAATATTAATTATTTGATAAATAAACTACCAAACCTTGAGGATGATCCATTCAGGATTTCCTTTAGCCTTAGAAGTCCTACTTCTCCCGTTGGCGCAACTTATGCTACTCGCCTTCAACGCGCTATCATAAAAAAATAATCATGTCAATTAACAAATTCATATATCATGTGTTTAATAAACTAAAAACAACTAATATTAAAACTTAAATTAAATTAAAGATTAGTTACTTACATATACAGCTTCCACCACCTCCTGTGGCGGGTTTTGGTGGAAAGAGTAGAAGAATATGACAGTATGCCTAGACGGGTGAAGTACGAGCAACTGCCAATGGTTATTCATACAGTAGGGAGCCAGATATAATTCTTTCCGATTGTCTCCCATCAAGTTCCCTATGTATTTACTAAATTCATCGGCAGCAAAGAATTGAGGCATAAGGATTGATGGATCTAAGAAGCCGTAAACTGATTTGGAGCCCTTATCAAGCTGAAGACGATGGAGATACCTAAGATATGAAAAGGTGTGGATGTTAATTACATAATATATATATATATATATATATATTGAAATTAAAATAAATTATTAAATGGAAAAATACCAAAAATAAATAAGTTATAAAATTAAAATTAACTTACGTGCACCAGAGACTCAAAACCGTGCTGGCCATCCACACGTTATCTCTGCAGGCGTGCCCGAGATCTTCACCACAGAAGGAAAATATCCTCTCTTGATTTGGGGGTGCCACCCATCCATTGTGCTCCAATGGACATTCAAAAATCTCAAAGGCATAATCCTCACCAAGTGAGAACAAACGAGTGACAGGTGACTGCGACACCGACATCGACTTGGCCTTCAATTTAGAAAAAATAAAATAGATAAGTTGTTGATAATTAAAAAAAACACAAGTAATTATTTGACTAATTTGGACATTAATAATGAATACATACCTTTGTTACCATTTCAAGCTCACGGCGTTTGAAGTCCAACTCAAGCTCACGCCTTTGCATTTCCAACTCAAGCTCACGGCATTGGACTTCCAACTCCCGCTCCCTAGCTGCCAACTCATCGTCCTCCACATGTTCCCTACTATAACTCTCTTTTGTGCTCACATGTGAAGGGTTGGCATGTCCTGCGGTGTCCTGGGATGAACCGATGGAGGAAAGCTCTCTAGCAAGCGCCTGCTTGAATTCTGGGTTGGATAGGAAGCTTTTCATCAGATGCATTGTAATAGCAGGGTTGGAGATGAGCTGCTGAGTCATGGATTCCAAAATTGATGCCTCATCGACGACCCGCTTTCGTGAAGCAGACTTGCCATAATATTCTCTGATGGTCACGTTCCCAGGAACACCGATAACTCGACCAGGATGGTCTTTCTTGCCTAGAGCAGTCATCAAGACGTCCCGCTGTCTAGAAGGGACGAATGAGCCCTGAGAGCATTGTGCTTTAAGATCCATCTACAATGAAGAAATGAAAAAACGTGCAAGTGAAAATTGTTAAAAATATCTATACAAACAACAATTGAAATGAAGTTAATTATTTACTTACAATCTTATCTGCCACATCGCGAGTGGCATCAACTTTAAAAGATCCTGTCTTTATCATGCGGCCGGTTAACCAGACATCCTCGCAGTCGATGTCCGACGAAGGACTTAATGGCATGCCCTCAGGCACCTCTCCTCTTTCTATCCTAGCAGCGTGCCCTTCCTGCTTCACCCTCAGCCTATCCGCCATCATCTCCTCGATCCGAGTCTCGTACCCACCCTGAGACATGGTGTGGCAGTGGACGTTCTTCGCCTGATTCTGCCTACCCTTCTCTGCCTTAGCCTATTCAAATAAAAACACATAATTAAATACAGTTAAATGATCTATAAGAAGCATACAAAATTAACTTAATCAACCAACATGAAATTCTTCATCCTGTCGACTCATAGCAAACATATCCCAAGTATCCTTATCAATCCAGGGATAATCCGAGAACATCTTATCAAGCCACTTCTTCCCATATACATAGTACCTGGTAAGATCATGCTTGAACCCATTCCACCGCTTTGATGCCATTTTCATGCATTTCGTATGATGATCCTCGGCATTCGGCACATTCCAAGCTACCTACACATTAAATACATAACAACTGGATGGATTATAACTTGGATAATTATCTAATAATGTAAATCAAAAGAATGTAAAGGTAAAATACCATGATAGCCTCCCAAATATGATCCTTAACATTCTGTGGAACATCATTCCAATGGTTGTAGTTGATGCTAACGTGCTGCTTCGCTTGTAGAAACACCAACTTTTTAAATTCTTTAGCATGGGATCCCTGGGGCTTTAGATTAACATCAAAGCAAACCTCAAGCTTCTGTCCGCTTTGCCTGGCCTTCTCTAATTTCTTCAAAGTCGTGGCGCCTCTACCCCGTTTCCTCTGAGACTGCGATGTCTGTATGGACAAAAAAAATGATAAAATAGAGGGTTGTAACATTATAAACTTACATTAAAAAGAAGGACTAAAGATAGTATATAACATGTAAACTTATCGTAGAATCAGGCGTAGGCGCGATTGGGTCCTGCGTAGGCCCCACAGTGTCCTCCCGTGCATGTGGGCCATCCGACTGATCCATATGTATGCCTGTTCAGAAACAATATATATTTATTAAAATAGGTTATAACTAAAAATAAATACAGAAGTATAAATAAAAATAAATGTATACTAAGTTTAAACTACCTATATCAATATCCCTTCATGATGATTATCACGAGTGGCATGTACATCGTCCACCTGTGTCTCCTCGATTATAGTAGGCATATTTGTTGAAAAAGAAGGAGTCTCAGGAATATCAAGATTTGAATCTTGATTTTCATCACTACCATTATACATGCTTTTTCCTTGGAGAACCACGGACAACCTTTTACTAAAAGGATCAATGATGTAGAACACTTGTTTTGCTTGGGAAGCCATTATGAAAGGCTCATTTATATGACCTAACTTGTTGAGGTCTACCAATGTGAACCCCAATTCGTCGGTTTGTACACCACCGTTACTATCAACCCACTTACATTTAAAAATTGGCACCGTAAGCTTAGTGTAATCGAGCACCCAAATATCTTCAATATATCCAAAGTAAGGTGTCGGTGCTTTAACGGGTTTTGTGTCCTTTGTACTAGAGAAGTGCATTGCTTCGGCCACGATCATAACCCCACTATTTTACATGGTACTCTTGTTATCTTGTTCCTTTATATAAAAAGGAAAGTTATTGATGTCGTATCCGCTCCAACATATGACGTTGAAGCTAGGCCCACGTGCTAGCCATCTTACGTCATCAGAAGCAGTACTACCATCCTTAAGCATTTCTTCCTTGAACATGGTAAGAAAGCTTTGTTATGCTTGTTCAACAACCACCTTTCGTTCATTAGAGGGTTTTCTTGATTGACTTTTCTTTTATGTTTAAATAAGAAAGGTTGAACAGAAACGATGTTGTTCAATACATACAAATGTGCTTGAAGCACTTCCTCCCGACCCTTGCTATTAATTCTTAAGCCATGTGTACCCTTACCTTGACATCTTATCTCATCATGCCGAGGCTTAGGAACCCCTATAGGATCCGTTTTATGAAGGTAGTCCGAACAAAACTCAATAGCTTCTTCTGCAACATACCTTTGAACAATAAATGCTTCTGGACGATGAGGATTATTCACGTACCCTTTCAAGATCTTCATGTAGCGCTCAACTGGGTACATCCATCTCAGAAAAACCGGCCCACATAATCTAATCTCCCTCACCAAATGAACAATTAAGTGAACCATTATGTCGAAAAAGGAAGGAGGAAAATACATCTCCAATTGGCACAAGATTGTAGCAGCCTCAACTTCCAAGTCATCCAACATACGGGGGTCAACGACTTTGCTACATATAGAATTGAAGAATGAGCACAACCAAGTAATGGCATGTCTCACATTTTTTGGAGAAATACCACGAATAGCAACGGGCAGAAGTTGTTGCATCAAGATGTGATAATCATGAGACTTTAAGCCAACCAATTTAAGATCACTAGAGACAATCATGTGACAATCATGAGACTTTAAGCCAACCAATCATGTGACATTGATGGCACGAAGCTTGAAAGTCTCTTGAGAATACCCATCAACTACATCAACACCTTCCACCCACAGCATTTTCAAGTCTTCAATCAAGGGACTTAGATAAACATCTAAGTCATTTCCCGGTTGCTTTGGGCCCGAAATCATCATGGACAACATCATGTATTTGTGCTTCATGCACAACCAAGGGGACAGGTTGTAAATTATCAACAGAATAGGCCATGAACTATGAATACTTCTCATGTTTCCATAAGGATTCATTCCATCCGTAGCAAGTCCAAGCCTTAGGTTTCTTGGCTCATCGGCGAAATCCGGAAACATAGTATCAATATTCTTCCATTGCATAGAATCAGCAGGATGACGAACCTTTCCATCACGTTTCCTCTCATCATTATGCCATCTAAGATTCTTCTCATCTTTCGCATTGGCACACAATCGCTTGAACCTTGGAATTATTGGAAGATACCACAACACCTTCGCAGGAGGACCCCTTTTTCTCACATCATCAAGATCATCATCATCATCACCACCCTTCACTTTGTATCGTGATAACCCACATTTGGGGCAATCGTGATTGTCTTCATGAACACCGGTGTACAATTTGCAATCATTGGGGAATGCTTGTATCTTCTTATACTCCATACCTATCGGACACAATACCTTCTTGGCCTCATAGTTACGGTCAGGCAATGTGTTGTCCTCCGAAAGCAAGTCTTTCAACACTTCAAGCAATTCCGTGAAGCTTTTATCTGTCCAACCATTTCTCGCCTTCACACAAACCAATTTTAGCACCGCCGACAACCGTGTATGAGTAGTACACCCTGGATATAAAGGCTTATCCGCATCACCGCACAACCTATCATACACATGAGCTCGATGAAAAGATTCTTGTCCAATATCACAGATCATGTCCTCTACTCGATCATCCTCCATATCTACGTCAACGTCCTCACTTTGGGAGACACTTGCCGTACTACTCAACAACACATCACCATGCCATATCCATCTTGTATAACTCAAGCAAGTCCCTTCACAAATCAAATGAGTACGTATATCCTTCACCGTTTTTTTCCTCGTATTCAAACACTTGACACAAGGACAACAGAACATTCCATTACTATTAGGAACATTCCTTTGAGTAAATTCTATAAATTCTCCCACCCCTTTCAAATACTCAGCACTAGTGCGCTTACAAACCATCCAACTACGATCCATAACTAGATAGGTTCTGTAGATATACAAAACATATATCCAATATAAGGACAATACGGGAGATTGAAAACTACTTTTTGAAATCCCGTCAACCATGTATATCTTATTTGACTAACTGCCTAAAACAAAATTTCCCCGATAATCTCACATCATTCTTCTCATCAAGCAGGCAACAACACATATTAGGACTATTGCTATATCTAGTACTATAACCACTCAGCCATATGAATCGATCAAGAGAGCATGATATATACAAGCAAGGCGTTTAAAATTTATTTCAAATTTACACCATTTTCAGGTTTCTTAAGACAAAAGAAATAAGCAGATGAAGATAAATTAACAAAACAGAATTCCAATGAGCAATATATTGTTGATGTCACATGCTACAAGAAACTCTAAATTTCTTCCCATTTTGAAATAGGTCATGATAGCAGAAGAAAAACAAGAGAAAACACAAAACCCACGACCAGAAATAGAGAAATTCCAAACAACTCAAACTCACAGTTTCAAGTTTCAACTACAGAGACTACAGTTTCAACATACACTCAAAACCAAAAATAAAAAAATGTGCCCTACTCACCAAAAATAGGTGCTCGCGTGGTGGTGGGGAGGGGAGCTCGAGTGGTGGCCAACGTTCGATGTGGTTACTGAGAGCAGATGGACAAGGAGAGTTAGTGCGTGGGAAGGGGAAAGAGAGATGTCAAGTTATTGCAAAGAATGAGCGGGAAAGACAGAGTTAGGGTTAAGAGTGTACCTCACGGTGGTGGCGAAGAAGCCCTCGCGGTGGTTGCGGTGGAGAGGAGCTCGCAATTAGGGCAGAGTGAGAGTGAGCGTGATGAAAAGAGAAGAACAGAGACGTATAGAGCGAAGTGAAGAAGGCGCGTGGGTGTAAACGTTATAATCAAAAATCAAAAATAAAACAACAGTTTATGTTAGTTGTTTAATACAAATGACGTTAGAAGTCATTTTTAACGTCAGTTGTCTTAAACAACTAACGTTAAAAGTCATTGTTTAACGTTAGTTGTATTAAACAACTGATGTTAAAAATAAATATTTTTTATTTTAAAAACACTTTTAACGTCAGTTGTTGAAGACAACTGACGTTAAAAGTGTATAAGTTTCTGCAAAAACATTCATTCCCCTTTGACTACTGTGCTACTTACCCATGCACCTTGTAACTTAATCCTCTTAATGAGCATTAAGTTTATAGATCAGTTTTGAAGAAAATCAGGTAGTCTCTCTTCTCTATATAAAGTATCATTCTTCTGTATCAGTCTGTAATACACCCTCTTCTTTTCCTCTATATTTCGTGCATTTTCTATTCCTTCACAATATGGCTCTATCATATTTGAGACTTTTGTTATTTCTTCCTATACCTAGACTTAAAGGTTTCTGTCTTAATGGTCAAAAAACTTCTGAGGCCGAGTAAATCATATAACATGGATGGTAAGGTTGAGTGAATCACATAATGCGATTCCCTCACTTGAGGGAGGGAATGCATCCATTGGAGTTTCTGAGGACAGGACTGAGAAGAAAATGACGTTGATGCAGAATTTTTTATATATTTTAGGGCCATGTTGCAGAAATTTTTTATCTTTTAATCATGTAATTGTAACTTATGAATCACTTCAATGAGATACGATTTGATTATACATATAACTTGTTTTATGTTAAGTGTTTATTTATTTTAATTTGTACAAGAATTTGTTTACTAATTCAAGCTAATTAATTAAGATTAAAAATAAACTTGTTTAAAAAAAAAGATTAGAAATAAACTGCACTATATATGGAGTGATCTGCGTTAAGAGTGACAACAGGGAGATGACAACGAAAGAAAGATACGAATGAGTTTCAGAGGAATATAGGATTATTTACGTCAGTTATTTATTTAACTGAAGTAAAAATAACACTTTTAACTTCAGTTGTATAAACAACTGACGTTAAAAGTGTTAATAATTATTGCAAATCACTTTTAACGTCAGTTCATTACACAACTGACGCAAATAGTGATTTAATATTTACAAAACTGCCACCGCCTCATTTTTAATGTCAAACATATGGTCAACTGACGTAAAACGTTCCCGTATATTACATTATTTCCACTAGTGTGCCATTACCTTGGACAAATCCTTGAGGTTGTAGGCGCATCTTCTGGTCTTGGTCTATCACCAAGTTCTTCTGTTGATTTTTTTTTTTTAATTATGAAAAATCCACTCTGAAACCAGATGTCATGGTTTTGGAGGTATGTTTTTGGTTTATATTTTTGATTAAGGTTGTTGTGTTCATATGTTTACTTCTGGGTATCTTTTTTCTTAGAATGCCTTTGTCTCCTATTTTTTTAATCGGTATGCTTGGTTTAAATATATTTTTTGTGAAAAATGATATTGAAATTCTGATTGTGTTTTTGGTTAGGTTCCTTTTTGAAGATTCTTGCTCCTCAATTCTTTGGGTAGGTTCATCAAACTTCATCTTTACCATTAATGTTACAGCTTCATGGTTCTCTTAGTTTATTGAAGTAAGCTTTTTTTTTTTTAATTGTAATTTTATTTGATGGTGCGGAGGGAAACCCATTTCGAAATAATGGTTTGGCTACAAAAGAACCCATGTTATTACAACACAACTGCATGCCTGGATTTCGTTAGAGACCAGTTTGATATTTTAAGGTAAGAAACAATATAAGTTAGTTCTTTTAGTTGGTACAATATAATATAATCTGGATTTGTTTGAGGTTTTTATTGTTTAACTCTTTTTTTTTTTGGATTGCAAAACTATAGCATAATCAATCTTTAGGGTATGCTCTGTGCAGGATTGGTGTTTGAGTTTAGAACTTGTGAAGGAAGATTTTAAATTGACAGCTTAATCTGATATGAACTCTGTGGGTAAGACAATTTACACAAACTTTGTTCATATATTCTAAGCTTTTATGATATTGCTACTTTATTATTGATATTGCATTCATTCATTGATTGTTTTGTGCTTATTTTGACACTGTTATTTGGAAAAACATTAGAAAGAATCGTTGATGTACAAACACCTTTTTGTTGAAGAGAAACACTACATGGTCTAAACTATGGATATGACTGAATTTCTAAAAATGTGAGTAGTTTTAATATCTAGGTGGGATCCATTTAATGAGTAATTATCTAAAAAGTATGCAATTGGAATATTATAGGCAATTGGAGTAGTTATCTAAAAAAGTATTATAGGCAATTGGAATATGCATCCTGTTACCATGATAATTTTTATAAAGTAATTTGGAGAATTTTCCATTGTATATAAAGATTTTGCTAACCTGCAGTTGACCCCAAACAAACAAGACGAGCTTTATCGTAGTCATGGTTGCTGGGTTTTGTATTCTACACTTTTATTGGTTAAATTTTTATTATGAATTTACTTGATACATTCTTAGTTAGATATTAAATCCAGCTAGAGGTGGTTGATGGCATTAGTGCTACTGTGTTTGTCATATGTGTTTTCATTTGTGTTTTTTCTACTTTATCCCTTTAAAAAAAACTTGCTTCTAATTTGGGGTTTAGGTGTTTGATTAGTTTCATTTCTGCAATTCTGACTTGGTATCCAACCTTACATTCCCTAATTTTTCATTGTTCTTTTTGGTGCTGTCACTAGTGGAAATAATGTAATATACGGGAACGTTTTACGTCAGTTTTACGGCAGTTAAATAAATAACTGACGTAAATAATTATGAAACTCATTTCTTTCGTTGTCATCTCCCTGCTGTCACTCTTAACGCATATCACTCTATATAGTGCAGTTTGTTTATAAACCTTTTTTTTAAACAAGTTTATTTTTAATGTTAATTAATTAGCTTGAATTAGTAAACAAATTCTTGTGCAAATTAAAATAAATAAACACTTAACATAAAACAAGTTATATATGTATAAACAAATCGTATCTCATTGAAGCGATTCATAAGTTACAATTACATGATTAAAAGATAAAAAATTTATGCAACATAGCACTAAAATATAAAAAAGTTTCTGCTTCAACATCATTTTCTTCTCAGTCCTGTCCTCGATCAGAAACTCCAATGAATGCATCTCCTCCTTTACTTGAATTCCTTGATACTCCATCTGAATCCACTGTCACTTTGGAGCCAAAGCAGAGTGAAGGGATGGGATGAAATAAGGTGAGGGAATCACATTACGTGATTCACCCAACCTTACCATCCATGTTACGTGATTTACTCAACCTCAGAAGTTTTTTGACCATTAAGACAAAGACCTTTAAGTCTAGGTATAGGAAGAAATAACAAAAGTCTCAGAGCCATTTTGTGAAGGAATAGAAAACACACGAAATATAGAGGAAAAGAAGAGGCTGTATTACAGACTGATACATAAGAATGGTACTTTATATAGAGAAGAGAGACTAGCTGATTTTCTAGAAAATTGATCTATAAACTTAATGCTCATTAAGAGGATTATAGGTTACAATGTGCATGGGTAAGTAGCACAGCAGTCATGGGTAAGTAGCAAAGTAGTCAAAGGAATGAATGTTTTTGCAAAAACTTATACACTTTTAACGTCAGTTGTTCGTCAGTTGTTTAATACAACTAACGTTAAAAGTGTTTTTAAAATAAAAAATATTTATTTTTAACGTCAGTTTTTTATACAACTGACGTTAAAAGTGTGATTTTTACTTCAGTTAAATAAATAGCTGACATAAATAATCCTATATCCCTATTTGAAATGCCCTGTTGTCACTCTTAACACAGGTCAATCCATATATATAGTGCAATTTATTTCTAAACTTTTTTTAAACAAGTTTATTTTTAATCTTAATTAATTAGCTTGAATTAGTAAACAAATTCTTGTGCAAATTAAAATAAATAAACACTTAACATAAAACAAGTTATATATGTATAATCAAATCGTATCTCATTGAAGCGATTCATAAGTTACAATTACATGATTAAAAGATAAAAAATTTCTGTAACATAGCCCTAAAATATAAAAAAGTTTCTGTTTCAACATCATTTTCTTCTCAGTCCTGTCCTCAGAAATTCCAATGGTTGCAAAGTTTCAGCTTCAACATCATTTTCTTCTCAGTCCTGTCCTCAGAAACTCCAATGGATGGATCGATGCATTTCCTCCCTCACTTGAATTCCATGATGCATCGTGAATCCACAATCACTAGCAGCGAAAGCAAAGTGAAAGGGATCTTTGCATCACCTCCTTCACTGGAATTCCTTGATGCATCGTCTTGAATCCACAGTCACTTGGGGCCAAAGCAGAGTGAAAGGGATGGCTGGGATGAAATAAAGTGAGTAAATCACATTACGTGATTTACACAACCTTACCATCCATGTTACGTGATTTACTCAACCTCAGAAGTTTTTTGACCATTAGGACAGAGACCTTTAAGTCTAGGTATAGGAAGAAATAACAAAAGTCTCAGAGCCATTTTGTGAAGAATAGAAAACGCACGAAATATAGAGGAAAAGAAGAGGTCAGACATGATCGATACTGAAAGAATGGTACTTTATATAGAGAAGAGAGATTAGCTGATTTTCTTGAAAACTGATCTATAAACTTAATGCTCATGGGTAAGTAGCACAGTAGTTAAAGGAATTAATGTTTTTGCAGAAACTTATACACTTTTAACGTCAGTTGTCTTCAGCAACTGACGTTAAAAGTGTTTTTAAATAAAAAATATTTATTTTTAACGTCAGCTGTTTAATATAACTGACGTAAAATGTTGTTTTATTTTTGATTTTTGATTATAACGTAAACAATGACTTTTAACGTCAGGTTCTTAAGACAACTGACGTAAAATGTTGTTTTATTTTGGGTTTTTGATTATAACGTTTACACCCGCGTGCCTTCTGCACTTCGCTCTGTACGTATCTGTTCTTCTCTTTCACGTTCACTCTCACTCTCAACTCTCACTGACTCTCAACTCTCACTCTCACTCTCACTCTCACTCTCACTCTCACTCTGCCCTAATCGCGAGTTCATCTCCACCGCAACCACCGCGAGGGCTTCTTCCCCACCACCGTGAGGTACACTCTTAACCCTAACTCTGTCTTTCCCGCTCATTCTTTGCAATAACTTGACATCTCTCTTTCCCCTTCCCGCACACTAACTCTCCTTGTCCCTCTGCTCTCAGTAACCACATCGAACGTTGGCCACCACGCGAGCACCTATTTCTGGTGAGTCTTTAGGGCACATTTTTTTATGTTTGGTTTTGAGTGTATGTTGAAACTGTAGTCTCTGTAGTTGAAACTTGAAACTGTGAGTTTGAGTTATTTGGAATGTCTCTATTTCTGGTCGTTGGTTTTGTGTTTTCTCTTGTTTTTCTTCTGCTATCATGACCTATTTCAAAATGGGAAGAAATTTAGAGTTTCTTGTAGCATGTGACATCAACAATATATTGCTCATTGGAATTCTGTTTTGTTAATTTATCTTCATCTGCTTATTTCTTTTGTCTTAAGAAACCTGAAAATGGTGTAAATTTGAAATAATTTTTAAACGCCTTGGATATATGTTTTGTATATCTACAGAACCTATCTAGTTATGCATCGTAGTTTGATGGTTTGTAAGCGCACTAGTGCTGAGTATTTGAAGGGGGTGGGAGAATTTATAGAATTTGCTCAAAGGAATGTTCCTAATAGTTGGAATGTTCTGTTGTCCTTGTGTCAAGTGTTTGAATACGAGGAAATGTACGGTGAAGGATATACGTACTCATTTGATTTGTGAAGGGATTTGCTTGAGTTATACAAGATGGATATGGCATGGTGATGTGTTGTTGAGTAGTACGACAAGTGTCTCCCAAAGTGAGGACGTTGACGTAGATATGGAGGATGATCGAGTAGAGGACATGATCCGTGATATTGGAAAAGAATCTTTTCATCGAGCTCATGTGTATGATAGGTTGTGCGGTGATGTGGATAAGCCTTTATATCCAGGGTGTACTGTTGACGAATCTGGGCAAGTATACCCAATCGTGCAAGTAATACGGTGGTGAGACCGTTTATCGTTCCCACGAGGACTGTGACAAGTACTAGCACGTACCGAATCAATTACTATCTAAGCGGATATTTGGATTGAAGGGAGCTCGATAGTAAATACCAAGCCCAAATAAGATTTAAACCTAAAATAAACAAAATAAAGAGAAAAGTTCTTTTTGGGCTTTTGTCGAACACTTGGGAGGAAGTTAAAAGGATTCTTCAAATATATGAACGATGGTGGGATTAGGTTCACTAAACTTCATCCCCATACAATGAATTGACTAATAAACAGTTTCTACTTCAACTATGACAATCAATCCACTGGATTACTCAAGCCCCGATTCCTCGGATGATAAGAGCCTAAATCCACTAATAGACCCTAATTCCTTAGGTGGCCTAGATTAATGAATTTGCATTAAGATTAGGGATTACACGATTACTAGTAAACCAAACTCTATTCCTAGACGCAAGGGTTACTAGGTGATTAATTTCAGTTCCGGTTCTAATACGAATTTTCCAATTGTATATCAAAACACTAATCAAGTCATGGGGGTGCTAGCCACAACAAGCATTAAGCATAGAAATCAATCACTCATAAAGAAGTAAAAAAAACTGTATTACAAGATCAAGTCAGATACATGGAGAATTCAGAAATAGCTACACCTAACCCCAACAACGGGGGTTTAGCTACTCATGATCATATCCAAAACCAAAGAAATATAGATGAAGAGGAGAAGAAGCTCCATGGAATCCTTGTGCATCTGCCCTTGGTTCAGAAAGAGTGTTTGAGGGTTTCAAAACTGCTTTCTTCTATTCTGCCCGTGCCTTTTTATAAATCAGGATTCGCGTCACGGCCGTGATGGCCATCACGGCCAGGCCGTGACGCTTTCTGCCTTGGCGCGCTTTCAAATATTGGAGCATCACGGCCGTGATGCTCATTACGGGCAGGCCGTGATAGCTTCTGCCTTCACCAAATGATCTTTCACGGCCGTGATGGGCATCACGGCTTGTCCGTGACATATTCTGCCAAGAGGGGGTCTGTTTCCATAACATGTCACGACCGTGATGGGTATCACGGCTAGGCCGTGACAGATTCTGACATTTGCCTTCTTTCTTCTTAATTATTGCTCGATCACGGCCGTGATGGTCATCACGGCCAGGCCGTGATGGTCATCACGGCCAGGCCGTGATGGGCTCTGCTTGGGTCATTTTCTTCACTTTTCAATCTGTCTTCATCCAAGCTCCATCATGGCTAATCTTGAGCATTTTTCTTTAAATTCCTGCAAAACAACACCAAGAAACCACCTTACCCGTTCCAAGGGAAAAACTAACTAAAATCAAATAAAGAATGCCTAATCTATATGAAAAAAGCATGCAAAAGTGTACAGGAAACATGATGTAAAATCACACTATCATGTACTACTCATACACGGTTGTCAGCGGTGCTAAAATTGGTTTGTGTGAAGGCGAGAAATGGTTGGACCGATAAAAGCTTCACGGAATTGCTTGAAGTGCTGAAAGGCTTGCTTCCGGAGGACAACACATTGCCTGACCGTAACTATGAGGCCAAGAAGGTATTGTGTCCGATGGGTATGGAGTATAAGAAGATACACGCATGTCCCAATGATTGCATATTGTACACTAGTGTTCATGAAGACAATCACGATTGCCCCAAATGTAGGTTATCATGATACAAAGTGAAGGGTGGTGATGATGATGATGATCTTGAAGATGTGAGAAAAAAGGGTCCTCCTGCGAAGATGTTGTGGTATCTTCCAATAATTCCAAGGTTCAAGCGATTGTTAGCCAATGCAAAAGATGCGAAGAATCTTAGATGGCATAATGATGAGAGGAAACGTGATGGAAAGGTTCGTCATCCTGCTGATTCTATGCAATGGAAGAATATTGATACTAGGTTTCCGGATTTCGCCTATGAGCCAAGAAACCTAAGGCTTGGACTTGCAACGGATGGAATGAATCCTTATGGTAACATGATTAGTATTCATAGTTCATGGCCTGTTCTGTTGATAATTTACAATTTGCCCCCTTGGTTGTGCATGAAGCGCAAATATATGATGTTGTCTACGATGATTTCGGGCCCAAAGCAACCGGGAAATGACTTAGATGTTTATCTAAGTCCCTTGATTGAAGACTTGAAAACACTGTGGGTGGAAGGTGTTGATGTAGTTGACGGGTATTCTCATGAGACTTTCAAGCTTCGTGCCATGTTATTTTGCACCATCAACGACTTTCCAGCATACGGTAACTTGTCCGGGTACAATGTCAAGGGGCATAAAGCATGCCCTATATGTGAAGAAGGCACATGCTACACTCAGTTGCATCATGGAAAGAAGACGGTTTACCTTGGGCATCGGATATTTCTTAGACGTGATCACCCATATCGTGAGATGAAAAAAGCTTTTAATGGATGCCAAGAGACAGAAGAAGCTCCGACGGCCTTAATTGGAGAGCAGGTTTATCAGAGGGTAAAGGCATCGATGTTATATTCGGCAAGTCCAAAAAGAAAGGTATTGCTGCTGAGAAAAACATATGAAAGAAGAGGTCGATATTCTTTGATCTTCCATACTGGCGCAAGCTTGATGTCAGACAATGCATTGATGTGATGCATGTGGAGAAAAATGTGTGTGATAGTGTGATCGGGACGCTTCTCAACATTCAGGGCAAGACAAAGGATGGTGTCAATGCTCGTCTTGACCTCGTTGCTATGGGTATACGAGAGCAGTTAGCTCCAGTTGTTGAGGATGGTAAGCGGACTTATTTACCGCCAGCATGTCATACTTTGTCCAAAAAAGAGAGACGAAGTTTCTGTGGGTGTCTTCAGGGCATCAAAGTTCCACATGGTTACTTTTCAAATATGAAGAGGCTTGTCTCTAGTGATCTTAAATTGGTTGGCTTAAAGTCTCATGATTGTCACATCTTGATGCAACAACTTCTGCCCGTTGCTATTCGTGGTATTGCTCCAAAAAATGTGAGACATGCCATTACTCGGTTGTGCTCATTCTTCAATTCTATATGTAGCAAAGTCGTTGACCCCCGTATGTTGGATGACTTGGAAGTTGAGGCTGCTACAATCTTGTGCCAATTGGAGATATATTTTCCTCCTTCCTTTTTCGACATAATGGTTCACTTAATTGTTCATTTGGTGAGGGAGATTAGATTATGTGGGCCGGTTTTTCTGATATGGATGTACCCAGTTGAGCGCTACATGAAGATCTTGAAAGGGTACGTGAAGAATCCTCATCGTCCAGAAGCATCTATTGTTCAAAGGTATGTTGCAGAAGAAGCTATTGAGTTTTGTTCGGATTACCTTCATAACACGGATCCTATAGGGGTTCCTAAGCCTCGGCATGATGAGATCAGATGTCAAGGTAAGGGTACACATGACTTAAGAATTAATAGGAAGGATCGGGAGGAAGTGCTTCAAGCACATTTGTATGTATTGAACAACATCGAATGTGTTCAGCCTTTCTTATTTGAACATAAAAGAAAAGTCAATCAAGAAAACCCTCGAATGAGCGAAAGGTGGTTGTTGAACAAGCATAACAAGACTTTCTTACCATGGTTCAAGGAAGAAATGCTTAAGGATGGTAGTACTGCTTCTGATGACGTAAAATGGTTAGCACGTGGGCCTAACTTCAACGTCATATGTTGGAGTGGATACGACATAAATAACTTTTCCTTTTATACAAAGGAACAAGATAACAAAAGTACCATGCAAAATAGTGGGGTTTTGATCATGGCCGAAGCAATGCACTTCTCTAGTGCAAAGGACACAAAACCCGTTACAGCACCGAGACCTTACTTTGGATATATTGAAGATATTTGGGTGCTCGATTACACTAAGCTTACGGTGCCGGTATTTAAATGTAAGTGGGTTGATAGTAACGGTGGTGTACAAACCGACGAATTGGGGTTCACATTGGTAGACCTCAACAAGTTAGGTCATATAAATGAGCCTTTCATAATGGCTTCCCAAGCAAAACAAGTGTTCTACATCACTGATCCTTCTAACAAAAGGTTGTCCGTGGTTCTCCAAGGAAAAAGCATGTATAATGGTAGTGATGAAAATGAAGATTCAAATCTTGATATTCCCGAGACTCCTTCTTTTTCAACAAACATGCCTACTATAATCGAGGAGACACAGGTGGACGATGTACATGCCACTCGTGATGATCATCACGAAGGGATATTGATATAGGTAGTTTAAACTTAGTATACATTTATTTTTATTTTTATTTCTGTATTTATTTTGAGTTATAACCTATGTTAATAAATATATATTGTTTCTGAACAGGCATACATATGGATCATTGTTCCATTTTTCCTTTGCAATTCTGTAATGTGTGATATTCTGTGTTACTTGGATATTTACTGAATACAGGGATGGCTGAGGGGAGTGATATTTTAAAACTGAATTTAAAAAAAAATACTATTAACGTTAGTTTTATCATACAGCTGACGTTAATAGTATTTTATAAAATATACAGTACACTATTAACGTCAGTTGTTTATTACAACTGACGTTAAAATTAAGACCTTTAACGTCAGTTCTTGATAACAATTGACGTTAGTTTTAACAAAATTAATGTCAGTTTTGTTAAAGAACTGACGTTAATTTTGACAAAATTAACGTCAGTTGTGTTAAAGAACCGACGTTAATAGTAACGTCAGTTCTCAACTGACGTTAAAAGTTTAACTTTTAACGTTAGCTGTATTTACGTCAGTCAGTATTCTGACGTAAAAAATCAATTTTAACTGACGTAAAAAGCACTTATTGCACTAGTGACCATCAAAGAATATTATGGCAAGTCTGCTTCACAAAAGCGTGTGGTCGATGAAGCATCAATTTTGGATGACATTACTCAACACCTCATCTCCAACCCTGCTATTACAACACATCTGATGCAAAGCTTAATATCCAACCCAGAATTCAAGTAGGCGCTTACCAGAGAGCTTTCCTCCGTCGGTTCATCCCAGGACACCGCATGGCATGCCAACCCTTCACATGTGAGCACAAAAGAGAGTTATAGTAGGGCACATGTGGAGGACGATGAGTTGGCAGCTAGGGAGCGAGAGTTGGAAGTCCAACGCCATGAGCTTGAGTTGGAAATGAAAATGTGTGAGCTTGAGTTTGACTTCAAACGACGTGAGCTCGAAATGTTAACAAAGGTATGTATTCATTATTAATGTTCAAATTAGTCAAATAATTACTTGTGTTTTTTTTAATTAACAACAACTTATCTATTTTATTTTTCCTAAATTGAAGGCCAAGTCGACGTCGGTGTCGCTGTCACCTGACACTCGTTTGTTCTCACTTGGTGAGGATTATGCGTTTGTGATTTTTGAATGTCCATTGGAGCACGATGGATGGGTGGCACGCCCAAATCAACAGAGGATATTTTCCTTCTGTGGTGAAGATCTCGGGCACGCCTACAGAAATAACCTCTGGATGGCCAGCACGGTTTTGAGTCTCTGGTGCATGCAAGTTAATTTTAATTTTATAACTTATTTATTTTTGGTAATTTTCCATTTAATAATTTATTTTAATTTCAATATATATATTATGTAATTAACATCCACACCTTTTCATATCTTAGTTATCTCCTTCGTCTTCAGCTTGATAAGGGCGTTGCACCAGTTTACGGCTTCTTAGATCCGTCAATCCTTGTGCCCGAATTCTTTGCTGGCGATGCATTTAGTAAATACATAGGGAACTTGTTGGGAGACAAACAAAAAGAATTATATCTGGCTCCCTACTGTATGAAATACCATTGGCAGTTGTTCGTACTTCACCCGTCTAGGCATACTGTCATATTCTTATGCTCTCTCCACCAACAGCCGCCACAGGAGGTGGTGCAAGCTGTAAATAGGTAAGTAACTAATCTTAAATTTAATTGAAGTTTTAATATCAGTTGTTTTTAGTTTATTACACACATGATATATGAATTTGTTAATTGACATTATTATTTGTTTATGATAGCGCGCTAAAGGCGAGTAGCATAAGTTGCGCCAACGGGAGAAGTAGGACTTCTAAGGCTAAAGCAAATCCTGAATGGACCATCCTCAAGGTTTGGTAGTTTATTTATCAAATAATTAATATTATAATTACTAATTGATATGTATATTCAACTAACATTGAAATTAATTTTGTTTGTAGTCTCGATTTCAACCTGACGGGTGGTCGTGCGGCTATTATGTGATGCTTCATATTCTGATCACAGTCTCCGCATCTATTAGGGATGGATGGAATAAGGTAATATTTAAACAACTTGTTAAATTATATATTATAGTTTTGAAGATGACTTGCGTTAATGTTATTGTTATTATTTGAACATGTGTAGGCATTTAACGACCAATCGCCTCTTCAAGAAGATGACTTCAGAGACCTGAGGATGCGCTTAGTTGAATTCTTCTTCAAGTATGTGGCTGAAAAAGGAATTGACAAGATACCTCAACAATACTTAGATGAATAGTTTTTTTGTTAGACTTTAGAAACTAATTAATAACATGTATATATATATCCTTAGATTGGTAGTTTTGTTTTTAGACATTAGAGACTAATATATATATATATATATATATATATATATATATATATATATATATATATATACTTGTAGATAGTTATGTTTTTCCTATACATGGGTTTTGGTTTTAAGTACCCCCATTGTTCCTTTGTATATTTCTTTTCTTATTGTTAATATTGAAATTTAAGGGTATTGTTTGCGCTTACGAAACGTGTGTGATATTCTCAGACATCGGGATATTTACTGAATGCAGGGATAGCTTAGGGGAGTGATATTTTAAAACTGAATTAAAAAAAAAAATCTATTAACGTCAGTTGTATCAAAAAACTGACGTTAATAGTATTTTATAAAATATACAGTATACTATTAATGTCAGTTGTATTAGGAAACTGACGTTAAAAATAAAACCTTTAACGTCGGTTCTTTAACATAACTGACGTTAGTTTGAACAATATTAACGTCAGTTGTGTTAAAGAACTGACGTTAATAGTTTTATATTTAACGTCAGCTGTATTTACGTCAGACAATATTCTGACGTATAAAATCAATTTTAACTGACATAAAAAGCACTTATTGCACTAGCGTGTTATGTTTTTTTGGATTTTTGGAATCGGTTCCTTCTATTTTTGGAAGTTATTGCTGGTCTATTTTCCCCCGGAAATAAGGCCAACATTGTAAAACAAGTTATATAAAAAAGATGCATGTGATATTTTTAGAATGATATATTTAATGAATTTATGTGCTCTATATGGGAATGTGTACTGCTCTCTTTTCCAACACGTATTCTTTAAAACTTCAACACGTCTTTATTATAATGTTATTTGTTTGATTTTAATAACATGATGGCCACAGGATTACAACTGATAGACATGATTTCTTCACATCCAATAATAGTAAGTGGGTATGGTTGGCTCTGAGTTTGGCTAAAATGTTGAGCTAGATTTTGATTTTGAACTTTCTTGAATATCAATGTATTGGATTAAAGCTTCTCTTCATTTCAACTAACTCATTAGTGTCTTATTTATATGGAAGTTCTATGATTTGCATATATTTTTATCATGTTATAAACTAAATATATGGCCATTTTAACTTTTAAGTGTTCATTTAGCAAAAATCCACGAGAACCCAAAGATATTTGGCTTCTTTTCCTTCTTCCTTTTTTTAAAAATGGTTTTATGGCTAAACTTAACACACCAATATAAGCTTTAGAAGAAAAAAACTACATGTTTTTAGAAGTGTGAATGTGGCACTTATATATCATTATCATCAATCTTTCTGAATTTCATTGCCTTTTTTTCCTTTATTTTTCTATCTATAATTCTATATATTGTTATAAATATCTCAAGTATACCAGTGCATGACTAGGGTAAGGAATTGGTTGGAGTGTTTCACTAAAATGACATAATTATCACTTTGCCTATCTGGAGCAAGATATGATATTACCTTGAAAATTACTTGAGAATGTTTCAAACTCGCACTAATTTATGGATCGTTTATCATGTTGCAGTGTTATACAAAATATCAATATGCTTTTATGGACATTTTGATGAAGTTGGTTTGTGAACCCTCTTTATATTTTGCAGCACACTTTGTTGATTGTTTCTTCCTTCCTTCCTAAACTTTGTTGTCGACGATGATGGAAACGAATTTCGGTCTTTCTAAAACCAAATGAGTTTTGGTTTGAAGTTATGGACAACTAAGTACTCAAGGATTGAAGAGATCGTTGGAAAAATTGTCTATTTGATGATGCATATGTAATGATGCATATGTAATGGATTGTTAATTTTGTATTGGAATAAAAATTGTTATTTTATATTTTCTCATTGGAAATACGTACCCAATATGATTATTAATTTACATTTGAGCATTTATTTGAGTCGTAACTTTAAAGTTTGAAAGTTCAACTTTCAAAGTACATTTTGAAGTATATATTTGAGTTTGTAGATTGAAAGTATTTAAGATTTGTAGTCAAGACAATCACTTTCTTTCTTGGAATATATCTTCAAAGTTGAGGAAGCAATGAATGAAATATGATAGATAAAGGGTAGAGGGAACCTAATGTTTATAAAAAAAATATGAAGAAAATATGTTGTGTAAGATTATTAAGATCATTCAAAAATTTATATTATTAAAGGGGTGGAAACTTGGGTGGGGCTACTATGTGTAGCTTTAGAAATAAGATATATTTTAAATAAATTAAAAAGAAATAACATGTTTTTAAAAAATATATTATAGATGAAGAGGGAACCGATGAAGAAAATATGATAGATAAAGCGTGGTAAGGGAACCAAATATTTATAAAAATATGAAGAAATTATGTTGTGTATGATTAATAAGATCATTGACAAATTTCTGTTATTAAAGGGTGTGGAAACTTGGGTGGTGCTACTATATATATGCGGCTTTAAAAATTAGACATGTTTTAAACAAATGAAAAAGAAATGACATGTTTTTTTTTAAAAAAATATGATAGATGAATTAAGGTGGGAACCATTGAAGAAAATATGATAGATAAAGGGTGGTGGGGGACCCAATATTTATAAAAATGTAAAGAAAATATGTTGTGTATGATTACTAAGATCATTAACAAATTTCTATGTGGAAACTTGGGTGGTGCTACTATGTGCAGTTTTAGAAATGAGACATATTTTAAATAAATAAAAAAAATGAAATATTTTTAAAAAAATATAAGATAGAAGTGTAGGGGGAACCAATAAAGAAAATATGATAGATAAAGGGTAGTGGTGGGAACCAAATGTTTATAAAAATCTTAAGAAAAAATGTTGTGTATGATTATTAAGATCATTGACAAATTTCTATTATTAAATGGGGTAGAAATTTGGGTTGTGCTACTATGTGCAGCTTTAGAAAATATGATAGATAAAGGGATATGGGAACCAAATGTTTATAAAAATTTGAAGAAAAAAACTTTTTATACTATTACTATGATCATTGAGAAATGTCTAACATTAAAGGAGTGGAAACTTGGGTGGTGTTACTCTGTGCACCTTTAGAAATTAGACATATTTTAAACAAATAAAAAAGGTTGGTAGTAAATATAATTTTTGTAAGAAGTATGATGATTATAAAGTTAAAGAGTACTTTTTGATACCAATGAGGGAGTCTTATGTTTTGGAGATTTAATATTTGTAAATGATCATGAACACGAATTTTGGTAATCAATCTTTTATATTTATCAATTTATCATTTTTTATTTTCAGTATATCCATATTAAATCATTCTTTTTCCCGTGCTGGGCATGGGTGAACATACTAGTAAATTATATATAGCTAGCCCCATTTGCAGGAAAGTTTGACAAGTATCACGTCTATAGAGATTCCTTCTACAAGGAGCTTTCTAAAAACTTTCTATAATGTGGAACTTTTTGAAATAAAAAAACAATTAAAATTTGAAAAAAATAAGAAAAAGAATAAAAGAGTTGCAGAGAATTTATTGTGTAACACTCCCTTGGGCATTACCTCCTAATACGTGCAGAAATAAATTAAAAAATAATTTGCTGGTTATTTTCGAAAAAATTTATTTATTTTAGGTTAAAAAACTCGGGTGTAAAATTTTTCTTCTACTGTAAACTCTCGGTAACCATGATACATACATTAAACAGTAAGGCCATATGGACAATAATGTCATCACAACATACAATTTTTATTTCAAAGAGTTTCAATTTTCAAAAGAAGAAAATTAAACCAAAGATTAACTTACAACACCACAGTTAAATACGTTTTTTTTAAAGATACCACCCAACTAAGACTCCTAAGCTAGTAGCTCTACAAGACATCATCGGAGAGACCCCAGTGGTCATCTCACAAACCGATACTTCTTCAAGCATCCAGGAACCTAAGTCTCCGAGTGACTTATTAGTGAACTCCTTTGCACCCTCTGTACTAGTATACCAAGATACACGGTAGAACCAGATAAATCTGATATATTTGTAAGGGTGGGACGTCAATATATGGATTTAACACGATAACTACATGCGCAACATAAAGAGAACAAATAGAAATACACCGTATCATAACAACATCCATCCTTAAAATAAGCAAGCAGTTTATCACTGGGTTTCATACACGATTAACGCGATTTTGAAAACTAATGCATGAACACTTCAATATCATCGTCTAACTTTTTCCTAATCTCCGGAGATCCCAACACGTTATAAAAATGAGCTGATCAGGCTCGATTGCCAAACAAGGCACACCATGTTTATCCACAACACTGCCCAAAACTCCTATACACCTAAGGGTTCGTTTGGTGGTCAGGATAGGATAGTGACGGATATGATAAGAGAACAAGATAGGAGTATGATAGGATATCAGCAGGATAAACCGTTATCCTATCCGACGTTTGGTGTCCACCAGATAACCAACCGGATAACATTATAATTTTAGTATAATTTTTTAAATTTTTCGTTTTTATTCTAAATGTTTTTATATTTTATTAGATTTATTTTTTTATTATAATTTTCATGTTTTTAAATTATATAAAAAGACAAAATTATCCTTGTGATAAAATTATATATAATTTTTCAAATTTTATAAATATTTTCTAACTTCAATTATTTTTTTATAATTCTAAATATTCATTTTGAGTTTTTAATTTAGTTAAATTATTAGAATATTTTTTGTTTTGTATTTTTTTAGTTTTTTAAAATAATATAAAATAACAAATTAGGCTTGTGATAAAATAAAAATAATTTTTAAAATTAATTATTAATATATTATTTTTTTAAATATTTTATATTTTACTAACTTTTTTTTAACCATGTTATATTTTATTATACTTTGAAATATTATTTTATTATACTTTAAATCACCTTATCTTATCTTGTTGAGTTCTAACTCATCTCCCCTCTCAGGATAGAATTTTAACTAGATGGACATGATATGATAGGTGACATGATTGACTTATCATATCCTACTAGCTCACCAAACAATAGTTTCAGATAGAATATGATAATTTATCATATCCTATCTCTCTTATCATGACCACCAAACGAATTACCTAAGGATAATGATCAATGGCTCTTTCTTTATAAATATTCAATATCTATATAAAATAATTTTCTATAATTTTCTTTTAATATATTCTGACCTTAATCGAATCCTGAATTTTAAAAAATTTCCCCGGTGTCGTGTCAAACCATATCTAACTATCCGGGCTTCATAGTTGGTGATGCTGTGTGAGAAAAATGAGCTTCGTGATGAGAAGCAGCAACTAAAATACGATTAGACACACTTCAAATAAAACACAGAGAATATGCGGCAGCGGCACCATTTCTAGCTGATTGAATGTTCAACAGCATTTGTTACTGGAAAGGAATTATCAAAAACCTTAAACTTACAGTTTGGCTGAGACTAAATCCAAAAGTTGAGTAATTTCCAAAATGTTGCCTCTACAGTCAATTGGACTTCTGCAATCTCAAGAATTTTGTTTTTTTAAAACTTTTCACAAGTGTAAAAGAAATAGCAAAAATATAAAAGAATCCCTTTCTCCATTAAACCAAACTAGTGAAACTACACAGCCTTTGGCAATTTATGCAATCTGGGGGCCGGAGTACATGGTCCTGTGAGGTATCAACAGCAGCAGGTGGTAAAAACTGCCACATGGAAACTCTTGGCAATTTATATGATCGATCAATTTGAATTATCTTTACACACATCATCTTTACACAAATTCAATCAATAAATGACAAAATTGATTGATCAGAACAAAATGTCATTTTATGAGGAATCTACCTCAGTATTGTCCCCAACTCGGAATTGCGTTGCTGGAAAGATACATATCACATTCTATCAGCTCCTCTAATCTTTTTCCACTTTAGCATATAATGTATCAGAACAAAATTAACAGACTTCATTCGTCAATCTGTTCAAACAAATTAAAGGATCAAAGATAGTATCATCGAAAATTGAACATTTTATTTTATTATGTACCAGATTTACCCTTCTCTGATCTCCGTTCCTAGAATCAGTCTCGATGCTTCAATAAACATGATGGACAAACCATACTGAGATATGTTAAAATATGTGCCACTCTAGAAGCATACTTGTCAGTTGTTACATATGAGAGTCTGTAAGAAATTTTACTTGTAATACCATTATTATGCTTTAGTTTAGAAATGGACTCCCTGTAGTCACTATATATATATATATATATATATATATATATATATATTTCTTGATAAACAAAAATTGTATTAGACCGAGTACAAGAGGTACCCGAACCCATATACATTGTAACATTGTAATCGAAAAAAATTCCTATACACAAGAAACACCAAAGATAATACTTCAACCTAAAGCACACGGAAGCTAGAAGGTTGAAGACTAGCTAAAGGTCCCCCACTTACAAGAGCAAATAAGTTTTAGTAAACTAACCACCAAGGCACAATCACTAGAAACATATCTTGACAGAGACACACCAATTAGCACCAAAACACGCATCTTCCTATCAAAATACAAGTTACAATCACACAGAACGCACCTTACCCCCTCTACATCTTGTATTATTTGCCTCTTCCATAGATTCAATCTAGACGGAGCCCTATCAAGAATCAGCTGCCATCCGAATGCTTTGATTTTCAAAGGAATTATCGGATTCCAGAACTTTGTAAAGAACACATCCACAATAAGTCTATAAGGGTTGATCAAGATCATTTTGTTATTAATTAAGTACCCTGTAGGTCGATTTGCAGGAATAGCAGCCCTCCTTGTTATGTTTGAACTGCCATTTATCCACTAAGCCACTCACTATATTCACATTTGAGAGTTGCCCCATCAATTCCTGTACTAGAAGCTCTTCCCATGTAAAGAGATTCCTTCTCCAGAGTAGATTCCACTTCCAAATGTTATCTTCCCGCAATGCCACCTCCCCTATCTTTGCCTCCTGATTAACTGATACTGAGAAAAGTCTAGGAAATAAAGTTTTCAAACTCTCAGGTTGCAGCCAGCGATCATACCAAAAGCTTGTTACTGAGCCATCCCCTACCTTTTTTCACTAAAGCATCTTTGAACCATCTAGTGGGCACTTGCCTACCACTCTCAATGCTACACAAGTCTCTCCACCATAACGAAGATTTGTTAGCTGGTTGTAAGTGTGAATTGATCATGAAGCCCGAATTACCTACTCCATATCTGAATTTCAGCACCTCAAACCACAAAGATCTCTCCTCTGAAACTTTTCTCGAAAGCCATTTGCCCAACAATGAGAGGTTGAATAGCTGCACATCCTTGATTCCTAGCCCTCCACTTCTTTTTGACTTGCACACCTCACTCCATTTTACCCACACTATATTCTTTTTCTCATAATTTCCATCCCATAAAAAGTTTCTTTGAATCTTGGTAATTTCATTCACTACTTTCTTTGGAGCTTTCATGAAAGATAGGAAGTATATTGGGAGGTTGGATAAAACTGAATTGATCAACACTATTCTACCTCTAAGAGATAGTTTTTTCCTTTTCCAGGTTGATAGCCTTCTCCTAATTTTGTCCACCATTGGCTTCCATGTTTCAACCCGCTTGGGATTGGCTCCAATTGGAATACCCAAGTAAATAAAAGGGATGTTACTGATTTTACAGTTCATGAATCCCGCAGCCGCTTCAAGGAAATTCTCCTCCGCATTCAAACCGATGAGATTACTCTTTTGGTAATTGACTTTAAGACCCGATGCCAGTTCAAAGCACCTTAATATGGATTTCAAGACCCACATGTTATGAATTGAAGCTTCACCAACTATCAAGGAATCATCCGCATACTGAAGATGGGAGATTATAACATCTTCCTCTCCAAACACGAACCCCTTAAACAAACCTTCCGAGGCCGCCTTAGATACCAAGCCACTCAAACCTTCCGCCACCACTAGAAAAAGGAAAGGGGCAAGAGGATCCCCTTGCTTAAGTCCTCTTTGCAAAGAGAATTCATCCGTCGGGATGCCATTAATTAACACCGAAGCCGAGCCCAAAACACACACTTTGATCCAATTTCTCCACCTCAAACAAAAACCAAACCTTTGAAGCATATAGTCTAAGAATAACCAACTAATTGAATCGTATGTTTTTTCGAAATCTATTTTACAAATAAGACCACTCTTTTTTTTCCCTCTTAGCATAATCTATCATCTCATTCACCACCACCACACCATCTAGGATTTGTCTATTCTCAAGGAAAGCAGATTGAGATGAAGAGATTACCTTAGGCAGCACCTTCTTTAACCTTTTTTAGAGTACCTTTGCAAGGATTTTATAGAGACAACCTACCAAAGAGATAGGTCTAAATTCATTGATTGTGTGGGCACACTCCTTCTTCGGAATCAAAAGCACAAATGAACCACGGATACCCTTTGGTAGCTTAGCATTAGCATGAAATTCCTTCACAAAACTGCATATCTCGGCTTTAACGGAGTCCCAAAACTTCTTGATGAAGGTGAAATTGAAACCATCCAGGCTCAGACTTTTGTCCCCATCGCAATCCCACACCGCCTCTTTGATTTCCCCATCAGAAAAATGCTTCACCAAACTCTCGTTATCCCCATCATTGATCAGCTGATTGAACTGTATTCCCTCCAAAAGTGACCTATGGTGTCGTGCGAACGCACGTGCGATTCCGGCAAGTGTACCGTACTGTCGCCAAGTAATAAAAGATATCGATCCCACAAAGACCGTGATCTCAAATCGCAACTAATTGTCAAATTAGTAAATCTGGACTGTATAAAAAGGATTTGTATTTTGAAAAGGTTTTGAATTTGAATTAAGAGATAAACAAAAATCAGATAAAACAGATCTATTTGTGGTTTTTGGATCTAAATGGATTCCTAGGGATTTAGGTTACCAACAAGATCGTTTACGTTGCTAACTCGATTACCCTTGTTAACTATCGAAATTGTCTTGAAGGCAAATTTATCCTCAAATAGCTTAAGCTCCTTCTAGGGTTACAAAAGCCGTGCCCAATTGAACCAACCCCTACTCTCGTGGTAGTCGAATTCAGATTGGACCATTTGCGTTTCGTGACAATTTGTTGATCCTCGAAGGACGGCTTCTAACTCTCGTGATTTCAGTCCTAAGTCTGATTCTATAGATCCGACACCTAAGTTCACCGCTAGGTTCCTCCTTAGAATGTCTATGACACGCAAATAAGTGGCCGCCGAATTTACGAGTGATTCAAACACTAGAAATCATATCTAAAACAAAATCGTAATTAACAAAGATATTACATCAAATTAACATCATAAACAAAACTTGGGCATAGCCCCAATCCCTAGAAACTAAGCTACTACTCAAGCCTTGTCATGGTGATGACAAGCTTGGTTACAAATAACATGAAAGTAAACTAAGAGGAGAAGAAGGAGAAGAAGAAGAGATCCTAAATTGTAGCCTAGGAGTAGCAGCCCAAAAGTCCTCTTCTGCCTCTGCCTGGGTCCTTATTTATAGATTTGGGAAGTTTGAATCCCAATCTAACTCAAATTCTGATCCAATTCAGTTGCTTCAGGTCCAAGTAATGCGCGTCACGGTCGTGATGGCCATCACGGCCAGGCCGTGACGGCTTCTGCCTCGGGCACTTCTATGGATTTCAGATTCTCGCGAGGCGAGTGGACTCTCGCGTCGCGAGTCTTCAAGTTCTAGCCTGTAACGGCCGTGATAGGCATCACGGCTAGGTCGTGACAGATTCTGACTTGTGGGAGTGAAAGGTCACGGCCGTGATGGTCATCACGGCTAGGTCGTGAGGGTCTCTGTTTGGCTCATTTTCTTCACTTTTCAAGCCCCATCTTCATCCAAACTCCATCATGGTTGATCTTGAGCATTTTACCCTTGATTTCTGCAAAACAACACCACGAAAACCGCCTTACCCGTTCCAAAGTAAAAATAATCAAAAATCAAATTAAATGTCCCTAAACTACATGAAAATGCATGCAAAATGATAGACAAAGATGAGGTGAAATCACACTCATCAAATCACCCCAAGCTTAAGATTTTGCTTGTCCTCAAGCAATCACTAAGGCCAGAAGATATAAATAATCAGAGCATGGATAGTGAATCAAGAACCTGAGAAACTAATCCAAGTGACAGGTACATTCGAATAAATCCCCAAGAGATAATCAAATTCAAGTCCAATTAGAAGCTTAGGTTCATCAAATTCATATTCTCACTGATTCAGGCACTCGTCTCACCTCACTCAAGTGTTTCAGGGTATATGACAATTCACTCAATTTCCTCAAGGAAGGTATTCTACCATAAGCTTGACTATTAACCAAATCTCTACTTTATTAATGAAAACACATAAGAATCAAGAGGTCTTTTACTTTGGTTGTAATGTGGCCATGGGATTAATTGTTAGGTGGGGAGATCAAGAAAAGGAAATTTCAAGAAGGCTAAACAAATTATCAAACATTTCAAAGCATGACACCTTCTAAAATACCTTTTTGGGCTTTGATTCACTTTTCCACCTTTTTTTCTTTTTTTTTATTTTTATTTCTCAATTTCTTTTGTCATCCCCTTCTCCATTTTTTTTTGTGTTTATTTTATTTTATTTATTTGGAGAAGGGGAGATTTATATCTCAAGAGAAATATTTTCTAACTTCCTCATCCCATACTTTTTCAAACTATCTTTTTACCCTCTTTGTAATACTTTAAAAGGTGTCATACCAAGCATTATTTATCAAAGTAATTCAAGGTACCAAGAAAATTATTTTATTCTTTTAGTCTCAAAATTGGGCAACTAAGGGGTAGCATTTAATCAATCAAAGCTCAGAAGGCCGAAAAAAATACCTAGTGCCTCAATCATTTTCAAAAATGTTTTAAAAAATTTTCAAGTTTCAAAATGGTTTCAAGTCAAGTTCTAGAAAATACAATCCAAGAGGAATTAAAACACTCTATCACAAGGAATGGGGTAGATTTAGTGAGTATCCCTTTTTGGCTCAAAATCTTACATTTAGTAGTTCAAAAATCAGCGAGAAACACAAATCTAGAAAACCACATGCTAATTATCAACTATCAAAAGATCATTTCAAGAATTTTTATTTTTAGCCTTGTCACTAGAATAAAAAAAATTGGGTTAAAAAATTCACTATCTCAATTCATTTGGCACCAAGTTCTCACAATTGGATGCATATTCTAAGTGAGGGGCAATCTAGAGAATGTGATCATGCAAACTATGCCTATATGAATGCAACATGAAAAATGCAAAAATGCAAAAAATTGCAAAAATACCCCTACCCAAGCTTAAAACTTACATTGTCCCCAATGTAAATAGTCAAGTCGGAGAGAGGAGAAAAATTGGAACAACTCACCGAAGTGGTAGCGGGTGTTGGCTCACATTCCAGTTAAAAACTTGTTGGAAACTGCATCACGACCGTGAGGCGTATCACGGCTAGGCCGTGATGCTCTCTGATCTTAGGGTCCTACTCATCACGCCCGTGATGGATATCACGGCTGGACCGTGATCCTTTCTGGTGCTCTTGGTTAGCTCATCACGGCCGTGACCACTGTCACGGCCTGGGCGTGATGGCTTCTGAATTTATTAGTCCTTGCTCTTTTTGTTCTTCCTTTCTCTTTAACCTGAAAACACTAGACAAATCTATTAATTTATTATTTTTGCCTCTTGATCTTCTCAAATTATTCAAGAGCTAAATTCAAAAATAAAAGGAAAAGGGAAAGAAAACTTAGGTTGCCTCCCAAGAAGCGCTTGTTTACGGTCCTAAGCTTGACCAAACTTCCTTCAATCAACCGGGGTCGGCTGGGCGTAGAAGTGTAGGAACACTTCTCTTCCATGGGAGTTCTTCAAAGAGCCGATTCTGCTCATATGGCCAATTACGCTTCCGCTTTGCTCTTTTCATTCGAACCTTCCTGGCCTTACTCCCTCCCGGCGGAAGTTTTGTTTCCACATGATCAGCAACTCCAACTTCATCACCACTGGGTGCATCATCAGCCATGCATATCTTCGGAGTTGCTTCCATGTTGAGCTCTTCCTTTACCACTGGAGACGTTATGTCGATCCTGGACACATGGCTCTCAAAAGGAGGGTTGTTATAAGAGTTAGTCAAATGAAAATCTACCCTACCTTCCTCTACATTTAGAGAGAGTTTGTCATTCCTTACGTCTATTACTGCTCCAGCGATGGCCAAGAATGGCCTTCCTAAAATGATGGGGAATTCAGAATTCCCTTTCATATCCAATACCAGGAAATCGGTAGGGATAAAAAATTTCCCTACCTTTACAGGAACATTCTCTAGTATGCCTAGAGGAGTCCTAGTTGAGTCATCCGCAAATTATAAGGAGAATTTGAATGGACTCAACTCTTTGGTTCCCAACCTTTCCAAGATAGTGAGGGGCATCAAGCTTGCACTAGCCCCTAAGTCACATAAGGCTTGGTCGATTTGCACTTGTTCAATTGAGCAAGCGATAGAGAAGCTACCTGGGTCTTTCAATTTAGGAGGCATTTTAGCTTCTATGTCTACTTGCTTTCTCTTGACCAACCTTTGTGGGAAAGGTATTGGGGGTTGGTACGGTGGTGGAGGGACATACTTTGGTTCTGGCTCTTCCTTTTCGCTCATGTCCTCCTCCGGTTCCACATCCTTTTTAACCACCCCAAGCTTATCATCCCTCAAGTGTATGGCATTACAATGCTCAATGGGATTAGCTTCGGGTTGACCCGGGAACGTACCCTTAGGTCTAGTGTATGTGCTGGCTTGTTGGGCAATCTGGGTTTCTAGCATCTTGTTATGGATTGCTAAGTTGTCTACCTTAGATGCTAGCTCTTTTATTGCCTCATTTACTGCCCTGCCTTGCTGTCTAAACTCTTCATTTTGTTTCGTTTGGGTTTCAACAAAACTTTCCAATAAAGACTCGAGTTTAGATTTCTGTACCCGAGGGTACCTCGCTGTGGGTTTCCTATTACCTTGGCCCTCTTGGAACTCATGGTTCAGAGTGTTGCTGTAGTTGCTGTAGGAGAGGTAAGGGTTGTTCTTCCTTTGGTTGTAGGGATTTGGGGGAGCATAATTGGGCAACTTCGGGTTTGTGTCGTAGAAGTTGTGACAAGCGTTCACTTGTTCCCCCGAAGCGCCAGATCCATGAGCAATACCTCGTGGGCACTCCATGATGTTATGTCCCTGCATTCCACAAATCTCACAAACAAGGTTAGTAGCACCTATTGCACTCACATTAGCCCTTTCAAGCTGATCAAAACGTTTATTAAGTGAGTCTATTTTTGACATTATAAGATCGATGCTATTAACTTCAAACTTACCCCCCGAAATCTTGTTTGGGTTATTACCTCTTTCTGAACCCCATTGGTGGTAGTTGGTGGCCACGTTTTCAATGATGTTGAATGCCTCAGTCAGAGGCCTATTCATAAATGCTCCACCAGCTGCAGAATCAAGTGACACCTTTGAAGAGTAATCCAATCCGTTGTAGAAGGTGTGCACTAGTAACCACCTCTCGAGTCCATGGTGTGGGCAAGACTCCAGCAGTCCCTTGTAGCGATCCCAAGCTTCCGATAAGGATTCTCCGTCTTTTTGGAAGAAGCCGGTGATCTGGGTTCGTATGTAGGCCGTCTTGGATGGAGGAAAAAATTTCTCCAAGAACGCCTGCTCCAGTTGGTCCCAAGTTGACAAGGTGTTAGCGGGTATTTGCTTTAGCCAAGCCTTTGCCTTTCCAGTCAGAGATGAGGGGAATAACCTTAAGCGTATAGCATCGACCGGGGCACCATGAATCCTAATTGCATCGGTGAACTCCAAGAATGTCTCTACGTGATCAGTCGGGTCCTCCGAGGGAAATCCTCCGAATTGGTGCTGCCTAATCATGTTGATTAGCATAGGCGGTATAGTGTAGTTCTCCGCCTCAATCTCTGGCCTGACAATCCCAGTTCGCAAACCCCTCGCATTTGGGGCTGCGTAGTCCTTCAACGGTTTCGTATCTGGAAGATTCGCCATAAGTGGAATGGAAATCAACCTTTCTCCCTCTCTTTGTAGTCTCCTATGTCTGTGAAAGGTCCTCTCGATTTCGGGGTCAACCTCACTAAGGCTTCCAAGACTTAGGGATCTTTGCATAAAAACACAGAGAGATAGATACTCTAGAAGGATTTTTTTTTTCAAATATAAAAATTAAATAAAAAGAAAAGGTCCAGAAAAATCAATTCAAAAATTAAATTGAGATTCGAGAACGCACAGTCCCCGACAACGGCGCCAAAAACTTGGTGTCGTGCGAACGCACGTGCGATTCCGGCAAGTGTACCGGATTGTCGCCAAGTAATAAAAGATATCGATCCCACAGAGACCGTGATCTCAAATCGCAACTAATTGTCAAATTAGTAAATCTGGACTGTATAAAAAGGATTTGTATTTTGAAAAGGTTTTGAATTTGAATTAAGAGATAAACAAAAATCAGATAAAACAGATCTATTTGTGGTTTTTGGATCTAAATGGATTCCTAGGGATTTAGGTTACCAACAAGATCGTTTACGTTGCCAACTCGATTACCCTTGTTAACTATCGAAATTGCCTTGAAGGCGAATTTATCCTCAAATAGCTTAAGCTCCCTCTCGGGTTACAAAAGCCGTGCCCAATTGAACCAACCCCTACTCTCGTGGTAGTCGAATTCAGATTGGACCCTTTGCGTTTCGTGACAATTCGTTGATCCTCGAATGACGGCTTCTAACTCTCGTGATTTCAGTCCTAAGTCTGATTCTATAGATCCGACACCTAAGTTCACCGCTAGGTTCCTCCTTAGAATGTCTATGACACGCAAACAAGTGGCCACCGAATTTACGAGTGATTCAAACACTAGAAATCAGATCTAAAACAAAATCTTAATTAACAAAGATATTACATCAAATTAACATCATAAACAAAACTTGGGCATAGCCCCAATCCCTAGAAACTAAGCTAATACTCAAGCCTTGTCATGGTGATGACAAGCTTGGTTACAAATAACATGAAAGTAAACTAAGAGGAGAAGAAGGAGAAGAAGAAAAGATCCTAAATTGTAGCCTAGGAGTAGCAGCCCAAAAGTCCTCTTCTGCCTCTGCCTGGGTCCTTATTTATAGATTTGGGAAGTTTGAATCCCAATCTAACTCAAATTCTGATCCAATTCAGTTGCTTCAGGTCCAAGTAATGTGCGTCATGACCGTGATGGCCATCACGGCCAGGCCGTGACGGCTTCTGCCTCGGGCACTTCTATGGATTTCAGATTCTCGCGAGGCGAGTGGACTCTCGCGTCGCGAGACTTCAAGTTCTAGCCTGTAACGGCCGTGATAGGCATCACCGCTAGGCCGTGACAGATTCTGACTTTTGGGGGTGAAAGGTCACGGCCGTGATGGTCATCACGGCTAGGCCGTGAGGGTCTCTGTTTGGCTCATTTTCTTCACTTTTCAAGCCCCATCTTCATCCAAACTCCATCATGGTTGATCCTGAGCATTTTACCCTTGATTTCTGCAAAACAACACCACGAAAACCGCCTTACCCGTTCCAAAGTAAAAATAACCAAAAATCAAATTTAATGTCCCTAAACTACATGAAAATGCATGCAAAATGATAGACAAAGATGAGGTGAAATCACACTCATCAACCTATCATACCATGTTTCTGAAAATTGGTTTGTAAAATGGTTAACTATTTCTTGTTTAATCTCCTCCACTTCAGTGAGCCATCCTCCACTAGATTGTAAAGCTTGAATCTGATTAAACCTTCTCCTTGTATTGATGCACGCATGGAAATATCTAGAGTTCTCGTCTCCCTCCTTCACCCATTTGGATCTAGATTTTTGGGCCAGCAAACTCTCTTTCATCATCATCCTTTCCCAAAGCTTATTCAAATAAGTCTTTCATCTACAAGTCTCCTCCTTAGATAGGCTAACGGATTCAGCCTTGTGGTCCAGCATTCGGATTTCATCCTCTAGCTCCACTATCTTTGTGTCTAAATGTCCAAACTCTTCCTTATTCCACCGAACAAGATGCACCCTAAGACCTTTCAGTTTTTCTTTCAATATAAAAGCATTCCAACCTTCCACTTTAAGCTCTTCCCAGACCCTCTTTACCATGTCATCAAAGCCCGGAAACTATAACCAGCAATTATTGAACCGAAAAGGCCTTCACTACAACAGAAATGACTTTAGATAGCGTTTCCGGATGCCTTTTAATAGCGTTTGTAACCGCTATCTATGCCACCGCTATTAAAAGTTGTTAGCAAAGATAGCATTTAAGAAGTGCTATTAAAAGGTGACTTTAGATAGCGTTTGTGTACAAACGCTATCTAAAGGCTGACTTTAGATAGCATTTGTATTAACAAATGCTATCTAAAGGCAGACTTTAGATAGTGTTTCCGTGTACAAACGCTATCTAAAGTCTGCCTTTAGATAGCATTTGTTAAAACAAATGCTATCTAAAGGCTGACTTTAGATAGCATTTGTATTAACAAATGCTATCTAAAGGCAGACTTTAGATAGTGTTTCCGTGTACAAACGCTATCTAAAGTCTGCCTTTAGATATCATTTGTTAATACAAATTCTATCTAAAGTCAGTCTTTAGATAGCGTTTGTTTTAACAAATGCTATCTAAAGGTAGACTTTAGATAGCGTTTAAAGAAACAAACGCTATCTAAAGTCTGACTTTAGATAGCATTTGTACTAACAAATGCTATCTAAAGTCAGACTTTAGATAGCATTTGTTAAAACAAACGCTATCTATCCCCGTTTTTTTTAATTTACCTATTTCTTAACTTTACCTCCATTCATGCATATTGTTTATAAAAAACAGAAGGTTTACACAAAGAAATGAAGCACAATCCATATGCATATATTGTTAGCTACTTTGACAATTCATACATGACTTGATAATATTAACAATGATCAATGATCAATAAACTCAAATCATCATCATCATCCGTGCATTCTAAGCATTTGAAGATTCTACAGAACTTTTAGGGAAACTCTAATTGAAAGGAATAAAATTACAAGATGTAAATACATATATTAATTTATAAGTATCTGTATATCTGAACTATTTTACAACCATTCACTCCAGTGATTAATTACAATATATACCTATAGCATATCCATAGAAACAGATACGTCAACAAGTTTAACAGACCCTCCACACCTCCGCAAAACCTGATACATCAAGAAAAAATAAAAATTATCACCATACAAAAAAACTAAAAGGACCAGAAGCAATGTTAATATTAATACATCAAACCTTAAATTACCAGGATTTTGTGACAGATATGAAGATAGAATTGGACATTAAAGAAAAGTTCTCAGCTTTTTTATAAGACAAGACAAGTTTATCTGCTTCATAATATTGATCCTGAGCTTTCATTTTTCACTTAACTTTTCGGCCTCTTGTTGCAGTACTTCTGCTTTTATTGATTTAATTTAACATTTTCATATTTCAAAGGGAAATGTTATAAAATGCCATATATCTAAGGCATCAACCGATTGAACTTTGATATGCTCTAAACTTGGTGTTTAAGGAAATAGTTGCACCACTGGAATACACAGATTCAGGTACTAATTAGTCCATTTTGTTGATCTTGAGATATCTAATTAAATGTGGAAAGCCCACAACTGGACGACTGTGTAGCATGGCTTGGCCAAAGATAAGTACAGATTAGCCAAAGGTTGATTACCTCTGCAACCACGACCTCATTCTCAATAGGATTCATTGAGCAGGTTGAATAAACCATTCTTCCACTGATTAAAAAGTTTAAGTACTTTAACCTATAGTAAAAATCTAAACATGGATATGCCAACTAAACATATCAATCAAATCATCAACTGAGTACAGGAATCTAATAAAGTGTAGACCTTTCCTCATTATCCAACAAAAGACTATAGAAGCCATATAAAAATAGAGTACATGACATAGTACTTAGCATAGCAAATACACACATAACAATGGATTAAATTGATAACAATGGATTCAATAGGCAAAGTCAAAGCACCTATTCCATTTCCTATCATTATAGTAAGCACAGGAACCATGTGTACTGTCCCGGACAAGTCGCAAAGGAATAAAAAAATAACCAATTTTAATTCCATTCCCACATAACAGAAACAATTTTATATAGCTTCCCCCTTTATAATGCATTTTTGTGACATATAAAGACAAACAATGACAAGAATAGAAGCATTTGCATCAAATAATCTTCACATTTCATGGATCTACCAAAAATTAGATGAAGACATTTCATAGATCCACTCTAAGGCATAAAGAAAACTGAGGGAAAATGAGGGAAAATGAGGGCATAAATAAAAAAAAACCTAAGCACAAAAAAAAATTAATTACAATCAAAGTAGAGACACCCAGAAGTTGATACCACACTAAACAAAACAGAAATGTTAAATGGACAAAGCTAACCTTGCTTGAAGGAAGTATCTTCAACTTCTGGGTTACGTTTTCACCACCGTCTTCACGAGGGATGGGAACGTTTTCGAGCTGCAGAGATTGGGGGCTGAAGAGCTACACCGGAACGAAGGCAAAGGGGGGCTATCGTCGTCTTCGCGTTGCTGTGCAGAGAGGGGTTCTCCTCGTCTTCGTGCTACTGTGCAGAGAGAAGTGGGGACACTGGATGATTGAGTGAGTGAGCAAGGTTTCGTTTGTTGGGTGATGGAAGGCCGATTAGGAAGAGGGAAGGGAAGGATCTGTTAAATACACGTATTCATGCTCTCTGGATGCAATGAGAGGATGAATCTGCAATGGAGAGACGAGTGAGTCAGAGTGAAGGGAGGCAATAGCGGCAACCCTAGACAGAAATTGAGAATCATCAAACGCGCGCGCGGGTGGGTCTGAAATCAGAAAACACCTAAGATAGCGTTTCTAATTTTAAACGCTATCTAAAGTTGATTTTATTTTATTCATTTATTGAAAATTAGAAAAGATAGCGTTTCCGTGTGGAACCGCTATCTTAGGTGGTTAGTTAAGACAGCGCTTCCTAAAGGAAGCGCTATCTTTTCCTGCAGCTTGACTTTTAATAGCGGTTCCTTAAGGAAATGCTATCTTAGGTGATACCTAAGATAGTGTTTCCTTAAGGAACCACTATTAAAAGTCCCCCCATCACTTTTAATAGCATTTCCGCACGGAAATGCTATAAAAAGTGCGCTATTAAAAGTCTAATCTGTTGTAGTGCTCGGACCCCAATTTGAAACTGCTGTCTTCAGAATAATTGGACAATGATCGAAGAAGTCCCTATCAAGGATCCATTGAGTTGAGCCGCTCCAAGACTGTAACCATTCTTCAGAAACCAAAAAACGATATAGTCTACTCATTGCGGTTCCATCCGATTTGTACCAAGTAAACTTCCGTCCGAAAGTCAGGATGTCTATGAGTTCTATATCTTCTATAAACTGAGAGAAAATAGTAATTTCTGCTCTGTTTTCATGATTCTATGAACCTCTTCTTTCGCTACTACTCTTGACGGCGTTGAAGTCACCCATAAGGCACCAAGCCCCTCTACCAAAACCCCTCCTAGACATTTTCAAATCATCCCACATTCTTTTTTTGTATGCAAGGTTACATGAAGAGTAGATATTAACCAAGAAGCACTTAATTTTCAAAGGTCCCCATTCACCACATATATCACAGAACCCTCCCCCTTTGAAAGTATACAACATCCTGAAACTTTCCTTGTTCCAAATACATAAAAGGACACCTAATCTACCTACTGAAGGACTGAGAAAGACCAGTCACAAGAATTTCCTCCCCACAACATCTCACAAAGACCCTCGTCTATTGTTTCCATTTTAGTTTCTGGTATTGAAATAAACTCCAGATTATTGGACTTGATCATAGCTTTGATCTTCTTCTTATTAATACTCCCCCCAATCCTCTAATATTCATAGAGCCTATTATCATTTAATCACTGTATGTCCTGACGAAGCAATTGGATCTTGTCCACTGCCTGCTGCCTCCCTGTCCCATGTTTCCATTTCAGTCAGTCTTTCAATGATAGAAGTATAAGAACCTATATCAGTTACACCTATTGACTTGCCAATATCGCAGACCTTTGTAGCCACTCTTCTAGCAGAGAGGCCAAGCAGCCTGGTATTGCATTTCCTAATGTCTGAATCACGTTCTGTTTCCCCTTGCCTATTGTCACTTTGATCGAAAATGACCGGAGAGCCACCTGAGGAACAGATTAGCCTAGGGGTGTTCGCGGTTCGGTTTGGATCGGTTTTGAGGTAAAAAGTTATCCAATCCAAAGATAAAAAAAGCATGCGGTTCTGTTCGGTTTGGATGACTTCCTTAAAAATATTTGATCCGATCCGATCCGATAAAATACGGTTTGGATCGGTTCGGTTGATTCGCTTTTTACCGACAAATCATTACATATTTATTTTACATAAAAGAATAAAAATTAAAAGCTAAACTGAACAAAACCTATATATACTTGTTGATACATTCATGTAAAAACATTTCATAAAATATGTATAAAATAAATAAATGTCATCAGCATATATTATCAAAACATCTTTTATTTATGTTTGGAACATTAGAAATAATTAAAATTATGTCAAATATAACTAGTAAGTATTATTTGGAAAAAAGACAACAAGTAAAAAATTAATAGTGCAAAAAATAGAATAAACATATATTAAATTTATATATGCGATTTGGTTTGGATTGGTTCGGTTTTAGAAAAGGGATCCAAAATCCGATCCAAGAGGTTTTCACAAAACAAGATCCAAAAAAATCCAATAGACATCGGTTTTGATCGATTGTCGATTTTTTTGGATCGGTTTTCGGTTTTCTTTTGGATCAGTTTGGATATGAACACCCCTAGATTAGCCCTATACTAGCCATTTTTCTTATGTAAAATCCTGCGTGTTTTTTAGAGTTCTAACCAGACCCTCCTCCGACCTGATCACCAGTAACCGGGACTCCTTTTGCATTAGATAGAATACCTTGTAACCCCAAAGTGCAACCTGCTTCCTCCGACAACTCGAACCCATTGCCACCATTTTGGGGAGAAACAAGAGAAAACCCAGGAGAGTCCCCAGTGCACCCTTGAACGCCTGCTGAAGATCCTGGCTCGAGTAAGAAGATAAAGGTTTGCATATAACCTGTTTGACGAATCTCCCAACTCTACTCTTCTTCAACAACAGACAGAGCCGACACTGCACCAACCCAAGCTTCGTAGCCTCTATTATTCTTCCATAAGGCTTCCTTTGCATATTTCTTTCCAGCTTTAGATTTCGTCCATCTCATCCCCTTTGGTTTTTTCTTCCTCTTCTTTCTCAACTTAACGCCTTTTACCTCCTCCTCTTTATTTTCTTTAGATTTGCTTTCGGTTGCTTCCACAATTTTCTGAAAATAGTATTTGACATTCACCTCACGCCTCCCATCCCAATTCTTTGCTTCTTGGGCCTTACAAATTTCCACCGATCCACCTTTATCCAAACCTTTTGAGTTGTATTGTGAGCTCCTTACCTCTGTGTTGACAAGCCCACCTTGGTTAGTTCCATTTTGCAAAGTGACTAAAGGTCTAGCATCTTGCAATTTTGACCTTCCTAAAAGGCCCAAATGTAACAGGGGCTTTTTCATTAAGTGGTTTTTATAAGTTGTTTGGTTGGTTAAGGGCTTAGTGGTATTTTTGGTTCAAAAGTCCCTTTCTGGTGCATGAGCAAGCCCGTGCTCATTAACCAGAACGCTCGTGCTTAAGGTCAGGAGCGTGTTGAAAGTTTTAAGTTGAGCATGCCCGTGCTCATTAGTGAGCACGACCGTGCTCATGTGTGGACCGCATCTTGTATACGCTAAGTCTAGCACACCCGTTGTTGACAGATCTGGGCAAGTATACCCAGTCGTGCAAGTAATACGGTGGTAAGACCGGTTTATCGTATCCACGGGGACTGCAACAAGTACTAGCACGTACCACTTCAACTACTATCTAAGCGATTCTTGGATTGAAGAGAGTTCTAAACTAATTATCAAGCCCACAAAAGTAAAAATAAACCAAATAAGAAAAACAAACTCTTTTTGTTATTTTCTCAAATACTTGGAAGGCAATAAAAGATGGGTTTCAAATATGATAAAAACAGCTGGGGTTAGGTTCACTAAGCTTTATCCTCATGCAATGAAACAACTCACAAACAGTTTCCACTTCAGTTATGACAATCAATCCACTAAATTACTCAAGTCCCGATTCCTCGGATACACAAGAGCCTAAATCCACTAATAGACCCTAATTCCTTAGGTGGCCTAGATTAATGAATTTGCATTATGGTTAGGGATTACACGATTGCTAATAAACCTAGTTCCATTCCTAGATACAAGGCTTATCAGGTGATTAATCTCAATTCCGGTTTCAACACGAATTTTCCAATTGCATATTAAAACACAAATCGAGTCATGGGGGTGCTAGCCACAACAAGCATTAAGTACAGAAATCAACCACTCAATAAAAAAGCAGGAACTGTATTACAAGATTACATCAATTACATAAGAATTCAGACATAGTTACCCTAACCCCAACAATGGAGGTTTAGCTACTCATGGTCATAGATACAACCAAAGAAAGATGGATGAAGGAGAGAAGGGATTCCATGGGGGCAATCCTCTGCTGCTGCCTCTGCTTCCAAAGAGCCTTTAGGGTTTCCAAAACTCGTAGCCTCCAAGCCTCCAAAAGTGTTCCTTCCAATTCTGCCTTAAACAGCTTATAACAGGGAATCTGATTTTCGCGTACTCGCGGGGTGAGCTTATGTTCGCGACGCGAAACTTAATTTTCCAGTCTTTCATGGCCGTGATGTCTGTCACGGCTAGGCCGTGACAGTCTCTGACTTTTGCTGAGAAATGGTCTCTCGCGAGGCGAGAGTGGCTTCGCGACGCGAGCCAGTAAAATGGTTCTCCAATATACCCGTGAGGAGCATCATGGCCTGGGCGTGATAGCTTCTGGTTTCCAGACTCGCGGGGCGAGATAAGGTTCGCGAGGCGAGTATTCAGAATTCTGCTTGGCTCAATTTCTCTCTTTTTAAGCTCCAAAATCATCCAAGCTTCATTATAGCCAAATATGCACAGTTTTCCTTCAATTTCGGCAAAGCAACACACAGAAACCACCTTCACCCGTTCCAAGGGAAAATCTAATAAAACTCAACTAAAGAATGCCTAATCTATATGAAAAATGCATGCAAATATGTACAACAAACATCATGTAAAATCACACTATCAAATCACCCCAAGCTTATTCAATTGCTTGTCCTCAAGCAATCACTAAGGCCAGTAGAAGAAAACAGAACATGGATAGTGAACTAAGAACCCGAGTAAATAATCCAAGCAATAGGCATTTCAAACAATTTAGCAAGAGACAATCAATTCAAGTCCAATTAGAGGCTTAGGTTCATTAGACTAATGTTCTCAATTATTTGGGCACTCTTTCTCACTTGAAGCTCACCCCAAGCTTGTTCATTTGCTTGGCTCTCTTTCTAACCTCACTCAAGTGTTTAGGGAATAAGACATTTCACTCAATTTTCCTCAAGGAATGAATCCTACCATAGGCTTGACTATCAACCAATTCTCTACTTTAATAATGAAAACAATTTAGAATCAAGAGGTCTTTTATTTGGTTGTAACGTGGCCATGGGATTAATCGTTAGGTGGGGATAACAAGAAAATGACATTTCAAAAGGCTACATAAACATCAAGCATTGCAAACATGACCTTCTAAAATACCTTCTTGGGTTTTCAATTTATTTTCCACCTTCCTTTTCTTTATTTTTCTTTTTATTTCTCATTTCTTTTCTTTTGTTTCTTTCATCCCCTTCTCTATTTATTTTTATTATTATATTTTTTTTTCTTTTCTTTTTCTTTGGAGAAGGGGAGATTTTTTTTTTCAACTCAAGAGAATTATTTTTTTCTAATTCTTTTCCCAAACTTTTTCGACTACCTTTTTACCCTTTTGTAATACTTTAGAAGGTCCCTTATCAAACTTATTTATCAAAACATTTCAGGGTACCAAGAAAAGCATTTTTATTCTTTCAGGCTCAAAATTGGGCAACTAAGGGGTAGCATTTCATCATTCAAAACTCAGAAGGCCAGAAAAATACCTATTGCCTCAATCATTTTCAAAAATGTTTTCAAAAATTTTCAAGCTTCAAAATGGTTTCAAGTCAAGTTCTAGAGAAAACAAACCAAGAGGAATAACACTCTAACACAAAGAATGGGGTAAAATTTTGTGAGTACCCCTTTGGCTCAAAATCTCACATTTTAGTTCAGAATCAATGAAAATCACAAGTCCACAGAACCATATGCTAATTATCAACTATCCAAGATTATCTCAAGCATTTTCATTTTCAGCCATATCACAAGAATAAACAGATTGGGTTCAACAATTCACTATCTCAAATTATGGGGCACTTAGTTCTCACAATTGGATGCAAAATTCAGGCAAGGGGCAATCTAATAATGTGACATGCAAAGCTATCATGCAAGACTATATGAATGCAACATGCAAAATGCAGATGCAAAATACCCCTACCCCAAGCTTAAGAATTTACATTGTCCCCAATGTAAACAATCAAGATGGAGAGAGGAGAAAAATAAAATAAAATAAAATAAAAAATTGGAACGACTTACCGATGCGGTAGCAGGTGTTGGCTCACATTCCTAGTCAGAATAAACTGCATGAAAATTGGGTCCCGGCCTTGATGGGTGCTGACTTTTCTTCTTGTTCTCCTTCCTTCCTTATTACCCTGCAAACACTTGACAATTCTCAATTTATTATTTTTCCTCTTGAGCTTCTCAAATTATTCAAGAGGTTAACCCAGAAACACAATTATTAAGAACATGAAAACAACTAAAGAGAAGAGTTAAGAAACTTGGGTTGCCTCCCAAGAAGCGCTTCTTTAACGTCACTAGCTTGACGTGTAGACAACTTCTTTCAATTAACCGGGGTCTACTGGGCATATAAGTTCAAGAGCACTTTTCTTCCATGGAACTCCTGTAAAGAGCTAATTTTGCTTATAGGGCCAACAGTTGTGCTTCCCTTTTGCCCCTTTCACTCTGGGCCTCTTGCCCTTTTTCTTACTCCTTCCCGGCGGAGGTTCTGTTTTCACACGATGAGCAGAGCCAACTTCCTCACCAACTGATACATCATTTGTCTTGCATAGCTTCAGATTTGCTTTCATGTTGGGCTTTTCCTTCTTCTCTGGAGTAGAGGGGTGGTGTTGATGTACAACAACTTCTTCAGCCACTGTATCCACCATATCCATGCGGAAACACTCCTCTTCAGTGCTCGGACGATGCATAACTTCCAATACTTTGAAATTGACTTCTTCTTCTTGCACTCTGAATTTCAGCTGGCCTTTTTCTACATCTATCAAAGCTCGCCCAGTGGCTAGAAAAGGTCTCCCCAGTATGAGCGGAACTTCAGCATCCTCCACCATGTCTAAAACCACAAAGTCCGCTGGAAAGATAAGCTTATCCACCTTTACCAGAACATCTTCCAAAATACCATAAGGATGCTTGATTGATCTATCAGTTAACTGCAATGCCATCCTTGTGGGTTTCACCTCTCCTCCTCCAAGCTTGTTCAACATGGAAAGCGGCATCAAGTTGACACTCGCTCCCAAGTCACATAAGGCTTTTCTGATAGAAACATTCCCAATAGTGCAAGGGATTGCGAAACTCCCAAGATCTTTCAGCTTCGGAGGTAGCTTCCTTTGCAGTATCGAACTGCACTCCTCAGTTAAGGCAACAGTTTTGCCTTCTTTAATCTTTCTTTTCTTTGTGAGCAGTTCTTTCATGAATTTTGCATAATTGGGCATCTGCTCAAGTGCTTCAGCAAAAGGGATATTGATCTGCAACCTCTTGAAGATATCAAGAAACTTGGCAAACTGTTCATCTTTCTCCTTTTTCTTGGTCAAATGAGGGTATGGCAACTTCACATAAGAGGGAATCACTTGAGGCTTGTCCCAATCTTTCAAAAGCTGACTTTTAGTCTTCCTCAAAATTGAATTCTCATCTACTAGCTTCTCCCTTTTGTCTTGTGCACTGACCTTTTCTTCTTCCTCAACTATAACATCTTCATCTTTTTCTTCTTTTTCCTCTGCACTCAATTCTGTTTTCCCATCAACATTCTGATTCTTCACCAAAGGTTCACCGGCCACATTCTCAATACTTTTTCCACTCCTCAAAACAATAGCATTGCAATGCTCCTTCGGATTAGTTTGAGTGTTACCAGAAAAACTGCTGCTAGTTTGCTCAGCTAGGTGCTTTGCAATTTGGCCAACTTGAACCTCCAAATTCTTTAAAGAAGCATCGGTATTTTTCTGGTTCGTCATGGACAACTGCATGAACTGATTAAGTGTGTTCTCCAGAATAGAAACCCGATCTTGAAGCGGTTGTGTAGGAGGAGGCTTGCTTGTTTGCCCGGCATCTTGATTCCAACCAAAATTTGGTTGATTCCTCCACCCTTGGTTGTTGCCTTGTCACCCATAGTTACCCATATAATTGGCTTCTTCATGGGAACTAGGTGGTGCCTCACATCTTCCATTCTCATGATCACCTCCACAGAAATCACATCTCGAAGCACTGTTGGTGTGGCATGGTTGTCCCTTGAACAGATTGAAGTTGTTGTGGGAGTTGAGCTAATTGTTTGGTAAGAGACTCCAATTGTTGTGTCATGATCTTGTTCTGAGCCAACAATGCAGTTTGTGAATCTAGCTCCAACACTCCCCTTCTTTGTGGGGGACCCCGATCATGATGCATCAAATAATCATTAGAGGCCATTGCTTCTATCAAAGTCGTGGCTTCCTCTCTTTGTCTTTGTATTCATTGAACCTCCAAGTGAGGCATCCAACATGTACCTAGTTGATGGCCTCAATCCATTCTGAGAATGTTTGCATCTGAGTAAGATCATCAAAACCATGATTTGGGCATCTCCGAGCAATTCCTTGAACCTTTCCCGGGCGTCATGCGTGTCTCACCTTCTTGTTGAGCAAAACTCATGATGTCACCCCTTGCCTTTACAAATCTTGATGTGGGGAAGAATCTTGCCAGAAATTTTTCTTCTAAGTTGTCCCATGTAGTGAAGCTCCCCCTTGGTTGTGATTGAAGCCAAGACTTGGCTCTATCTCTTAGAGAAAAAGGGAACAATCTCAATCGAATTGCATCATCAGAAGCACCATTTATCTTCACTGTATCACATAACTCCAGGAAAGTGGAAATATGATTGTTAGGATTTTCCTTCTCCAACCCAGCAAACTGATTTTGTGAAACCATGTTGATAAGATTAGGCTTGAGTTCAAAATTGTTGGAGTTCACCGGAGGTCTCACTATACTCGTTACATGCCTGTTGAAATTTGTATTAGAATAGTCACCAAGTGTCCTCCGTGGTGGTGGAGGAGTATCTTCACCATTCCCTGCCATTCTGAGTTCTTCTTGACAAACTGGAGAGATGGAAGTCTCTTGGTCTTCTCCTTGTTGCTCTAACAAATTCTATTGTCTTGCTTGCCTCCTATTCTTCCTAGCTGTTCTTTCAATTTCTGGATCGTATAGGAGTTGGTCAGCTGGAATAGTACCTCGCATACAAAAACAGTCTAGCAAGCAAGATTGTTAGTAGCAAAGGTTAGCACACAACAAAAAAACACCGTAAAAGTAATAACAAAAAAAAAAAAAGAAAAATTATGACAAGAAATGAAAAAAAAAAATGACAAAGAAATGGGTTTAAAACAAAAAAGAAAAATTTAAAAACAGAAAAATTTTGTGCTTAAATTAGTAACCAAAATGGATATGCTAATATTAAAATACAGTCCCCGGCAACGGCGCCAAAAACTTGTTGACAGATCTGGGCAAGTATACCCAGTCGTGCAAGTAATACGGTGGTAAGACCGGTTTATCGTATCCACGGGGACTGCAACAAGTACTAGCACGTACCACTTCAACTACTATCTAAGCGGTTCTTGGATTGAAGAGAGTTCTAAACTAATTATCAAGCCCACAAAAGTAAAAATAAACCAAATAAGAAAAACAAACTCTTTTTGTTATTTTCTCAAATACTTGGAAGGCAATAAAAGATGGGTTTCAAAGATGATAAAAACAGCTGGGGTTAGGTTCACTAAGCTTTATCCTCATGCAATGAAACAACTCACAAACAGTTTCCACTTCAGTTATGACAATCAATCCACTAAATTACTCAAGTCCCGATTCCTCGGATAACAAGAGCCTAAATCCACTGATAGACCCTAATTCCTTAGGTGGCCTAGATTAATGAATTTGCATTATGGTTAGGGATTACACGATTGCTAATAAACCTAGTTCCATTCCTAGATACAAGGCTTATCAGGTGATTAATCTCAATTCCGGTTTCAACACGAATTTTCCAATTGCATATTAAAACACAAATCGAGTCATGGGGGTGCTAGCCACAACAAGCATTAAGTACAGAAATCAACCACTCAATAACAAAGCAGGAACTGTATTGCAAGATTACATCAATTACATAAGAATTCAGACATAGTTACCCTAACCCCAACAATGGAGGTTTAGCTACTCAAGGTCATAGATACAACCAAAGAAAGATGGATGAAGGAGAGAAGGGATTCCATGGGGGCAATCCTTTGCTGCTGCCTCTGCTTCCAAAGAGCCTTTAGGGTTTCCAAAACTCGTAGCCTCCAAGCCTCCAAAAGTGTTCCTTCCAATTCTGCCTTAAACAGCTTATAACAGGGAATCTGATTTTCGCGTACTCGCGGGGCGAGCTTATGTTCGCGACGCGAAACTTAATTTTCCAGTCTTTCATGGCCATGATGTCTGTCACGGCTAGGCCGTGACAGTCTCTGACTTTTGCTGAGAAATGGTCTCTCGCGAGGCGAGAGTTGCTTCGCGACGCGAGCCAGTAAAATGGTTCTCCAATATACCCATGAGGAGCATCATGGCCTGGGCGTGATAGCTTCTGGTTTCCAGACTCGCGGGGTGAGATAAGGTTCGCGAGGCGAGTATTCAGAATTCTGCTTGGCTCAATTTCTCTCTTTTTAAGCTCCAAAATCATCCAAGCTTCATTATAGCCAAATATGCACAGTTTTCCTTCAATTTCTGCAAAGCAACACACAGAAACCAGCTTCACCCGTTCCAAGGGAAAATCTAATAAAACTCAACTAAAGAATGCCTAATCTATATGAAAAATGCATGCAAATATGTACAACAAACATCATGTAAAATCACACTATCACCCGTGCTGGCTGAGGAGCATGACCGTGCTTCGTGCTGTTGCTGTCTATAAATAGTGGTACAGAAACCGAGGACGTGTTTTAGAAACCCTATTTTGGTAGCAGCCATCACCTTGTTGCGGCTACCCTTGTGTTCTTCCCAGTTTCCTCTTTATCCATTGTTGTGGTGGAGTTTTGGAAGCCTCTTGGGAAGCTTAGTTGGTCAGTGTATATCATAGAAGGTAATGTCCCTTTCCCTTATGGTTTCTTTTCATGGTTTTGAATAGGAAACTAATGGGTTTGTGTTTTGGTTTGGCTAAGGTTTGAGTTTGAGTTGAGCCGCTTTGGGAGTTGTGACCGGTTTGCTGTTAGGAGCTTAAGTTGGAGCGACCTTCAATCCAGGTATGGGGAGAAGGGTAGTGTATTCATTAGGCAGTGGGGGTAGTGTAAGGTAAAGGGGTTCCAATTGTGAACACCCACTTTTGTCCGTCTTTTATTGTAACATTACACTTCAAGGAGACTAATAATAATA
>CM061062.1:81021894-81234394 GCA_030762895.1 Sophora flavescens
AAAATATAGGATTTCAAAAATTATTGGCAGAGTGAAAAAGGTTTCTGGCGGTTGCTGCATTTGAAGATAACCACTACAATAGGTTCACAGCAAACAATGAGATTAATTCATTTTCTTATGTTAAGGTTCTACTTGATTTATCTTTAAGTATGGTTATTCGATATTCATTTGTATTTGATCAATTCTGATTTGGTAAGTCACCTCAAGTTGAATTCTGAGTATTATATTTTTAACTGTCTCTATGTAAGTATATGTGATTTGACATTGGATTCCTTGCACTGGAAATAATTATACTTGGAAGATGTTGAGAAGATGAATTACTCATTTTTGTTTATCTTTTTATTCACTTCATTATGAGTTACCAGCATTTGTGAATATTCCAGATTTTTGGAACATATGTTTTTTACATACACGGAATAAAACATTTTACTTGAAAACAACATGGAAACCCTGCATCAGGAAAATTATGGTCATACTTCACTAGGTTTTACTTTTTTGAGCATATGCTTCTTTACATAAACGGAATAAACATTTACTTGAAAATGACATGAAAACTTCTGCATTTTCAGGAAAAATTATGGTCATACTTCACTAGGTTTTGCCTTTTTGTTTTTACAAAGGTTGAAAAGTTTTACTTAAATCACGGTAACAAATAAATTGTTAGGGTAAATTATAAATTTTCATAATTTAAGTAATTTTTAAAATTGTTGTTATAATAATTTGAATATTAAATGTATTTGTTTGTCAAATTTTTTCTTTATTTAATCAATTTTTTAATTTTTCTATACAATTTTTTTGCGATTTTTTAAATTGTCTTATTGTTCTTACTTTTCACAAGGTTTTACGGTAGTGATAAAAATTATTATTTCATTTCCTTTTTATAATAGATTGATAGGTTGGTCCACCTGCAATAAAAATGAAATTACACAATGTATGTGACTCTTGTGTAAATGAGATCAATTTGACTTAATACGCTTGGATTCCACCAGAGCTTATTTTTCGTGGTTTGTTTGGACAGGGGATAACATGGCTACAACATGTTTAATCAAATACGTGTCAAAATATTTTTAAAATTTCTTTGGATCCCATTCTTAAAAGTTGTGTTTTGTAATTTATTTTTGTGTGGAATAATCAAAGTGCTGAGACCTATTTGATTATAGATTTGGGTTCTGATGAGTTAATTCTACGCTGTTTCGACAAAGATAACATAAGTTCCAATAAGTTTAATATGATACACATCATTATATTTTTAAAATTTCTTAGTACTCATTTTTTAAAAATGTGTTTTGTGATTTTTTTTTGGTGAAATTAATGGCAATGGCGTTTCAATTTGATTCTGCACATTGGATTTTGAGAAGTTACTTCATATGTTTGCTTTAAGGGAGATGTCAACATAATCATAATCTGGCTTAATCTAAAACATGTCATAATATTTGTAAAAAAAATTTAGAACTCTACTTAAAAGTTGTTTTTGAAGTGAAATCTCTATTCATTATATATTGTGTTTCTTTTATATATATATATATATATATATATATATATATATATATATATATATATATATATATATGTATGTATATATACACTAGTGGAAATACGTAATATACGAACGTTTACGCCAGCTGATCATAAGGCCTGGACGCAAGTAAAAATAGCGCATTCATAAAGTGCATTAAATCACTATTTGCACGCTGTTTAATGAACTCGACGTTAAAAGTGATTTTGCAAGAATTATTAACACTTTTAACGCCGCTTGTTTATACAATCGACGTTAAAAGTGTGATTTTTTACTTCTACTAAATAAATAATCGGCAGAATAATCCTATATTCCTATCCGAAACTCATTTCTATCTTTCTTCATCATTGTATCTCCTTATCGTCACTCTTAACTCAGATCACTCCATAGGTAGTGCGCTTATTTCTAATCTTTTTTTTTAAACAAGCTTATTTTTAATCTTAATTAATTAGCTTGAAATTAGTAAACAAATTCTTTGGCAAATTAAAATAAATAAACACTTAACATGGTTAAGTTATATGTGAGAATTAAATCGCATCTCATTGAAGTGATTCATCAGTTACAGTTCACATGATTAAAAGATAAAAAATTCGCAACATAGCCCCAAAATATAAAAGCCGCTTCAACGCTATTTTCTTCTCAATCCTCGTCTCGTAAAACTCCAATGGATGCATCCTCCTCATTTGAAGCCTCCCTGATGCTCCATCTCAATTCACAATCACTTATCACAAAGCTGAGTGAAGGGGATGAAAAGGATGAAATAAAGTGAAAGGAATCGACATGTGATTCACTCAACCTACCATCCACGTTACGACTTACTCAACCTCGAAGGCTTGACCATTAAGACGTAAACCTTTAAGTATAGGTATAGGGAAGAAATAACAAAAGTCTCAAATATGATAGAACCATATCAGGAAGAATAGAAAACGCATGTGAGAAAAGAAAAGTGCCAGACATGTATCGACACAGGTTAACGACATTTCATATGAGAAGAGAAAGATTAATTTATTTTTTCAAAACCCATCTATAAACTTAATGTTTAATAAGAGGATTAAGTTACAAGGTGCATGGGTAAGTAGCACAAGAAATGAAAGGAATGAATGTTTTTGCATAAACTTATACACTTTTAACGCCAATTGTCTTTAATAATCGACGTTAAAAGTGTTTTTAAATAAAAATATTTGTTTTAACGTCCGCTTGTTTAATACAACCGACGATTTTTCTTAACGTCAGCTTGTTTAAGACAACTAACGTAAAAGTGACTTTTAACATCGCTTGTATTAAAACAATCGACGTAAACGTTGTTTTATTTTAAAATATAACGTATTACACCCGCCGCTTTCTTCACTTTGCTTCTCCGCACGTCTGCTTTTTTCATCACGCCACTCTCCCCACTCCGCTTCCTATAATCGCGAAGCCTTCTCCACCGCCACCACCGAGGGGTTTTTCACCACCGCGAGGTACACTCTAACCCTAACTCGTCTTTTCCCGCCTCTTCATTCTTTGCAACAACTTCACATCTCTCTTTCCTTTCCCCGCCAGCACCTTCAACTCTCCTCTTCTGGTCCCTTCTCGTTTCCTCAAGAAATCACATCGAACGCTATTGGGCACCACTGAAGCTCCTCCCCACCACCACGCGATCACCTATTTCCGTGAGTCTTTAGGCACATTTTTTTATTTTTGGTTTTTGGTGTATGTTGGAAACCGTAGTCTCAGAGGTTGAAACTTGAAACCGTGAGTTTGAGTTGTTTGGAATGTTTTATTTATGGTCGTGGGTTTTTGTGTTTTCTCTTGTTTTTCTTCTGCCATCATGACCTATTTCAAAATGGGAAGAAATTTAGAGTTGCTTGTAGTACGTAACATCAACAATATATTGCTCATTGGAATTCTATTTTGTTAATTTATCTTCAATCGCTTATTTCTTTTCTATCTTAAGAAACCTGAAAATGGTGTAAATTTTGAAATAATTCTTTTAAACGCCTTGCTTGTATATATCATGCCTTCTTTGATCGATTCATATGGCTTAGTGGTTATAATACTAGATATAGCAATAGTCCCACACATGTGTCAAGCCATCATTGCTTTGATGAGAAGAATGGATGTGAGGAGATTACCGTGAAATTTTGTTTGTATTTAGCTAGTCAAACAAGATATACATGGTTGATTGGATTTCAATGACTAGTTTTCAATTAGGACGCAAAACTAGTTTTCAATCTCCGTATTGTCCTTATATTGGATATATGTTTTGTATATCTACGTAACCCATTCACCTAGTTATGGACTGTAGTCGATGGCTCGTAAGCGCACTAGTGTCGAGTATTTGAAGGGGTGGGAGAATTTATAGAATTTACTCAAAGGAATGTTCCTAATAGTAATGGAATGGTTCTGGCTGTCCTTGTGTCAAGTGTTTGAATACGAGGAAATGTACGTTGAAGGATATACGTATCCTCATTTAGATTTGTGGGCGGATGGTTTTCTTGAGTTATACAAGATGGATATGGCATGGTGATGTGTTGTTGAGTAGTACGGCAAGTGTCTTCCAAAGTGAGGACGTTGACGAGATATGGAGGATGATCGAGCAGAGGGACATGATCCGTGATATTGGACAAGAATCTTTTCATCGAGCTCATGTGTATGATAAAGTTGTGCTGATGCTGTATGCTTTTATATCCGTGGTGTACTACTCATACACTAAGAACGGGCGATGCTGCTAAAATTGGTTTGTGTGAAGGCTGAGAATAGTTAAACTGATGAAAGCTTCACGAAATTGCTTAAAGTGTTGAAAGACTTGCTTCTCGAGGAGAACACATTGCTCTGACTGCACCATGAGGCCAAGAAGGTATTGTGGTTCACGGGCATGTGGGAGTATAAGAAGATAAGCTAATTTATCTCCAATGATTGCATATTGTACACCGGTGTTTATGAAGACAATCAAGATTGCCCCAAATTTGGTTTATCACGATACAAAGTGAAGGGTGGTGGATGATGATGATGATCTTGATGATGTGGAGAAAAAGTGGTCCTCCTCGCAAGGTGTTGTGGGTATCTTCCAATACCTCCAAGGTTCAAGCGATTGTTTGCCAATGCGAAAGATGCGAAGAATCTTAGATGGCATAATGATAAGAGGAAACGCGGATGGAAAGGTTTTTCATCCCGATGATTCTTATGCAATGGAAGAATATTGATAATATGTTTCCTGATTTCGCCGATAAGCCAAGAAAACCTAAGGCTTACTTATACTTAATGGAATGAATCCTTATGGTAACATGAGGTATTCATAGTTCATGGCCTGTCTGCTTGATAATTTACAACCTGCCCCTTTGGTCGCGGCATGAAGCGCAAATACATGATGTTGTCTATGATGATTTTCGGGCCCAAAGCAACCAGGAATGACTTAGATGTTTATCTGGGTCCCTTGATTGAACACTTCGAAAACATTGTGATTTAAGGCGTTGATGTACGATGGGTATTCTCACGAGACTTTCAAGCCAGCCATGTTATTTTGCACCATCAATTCACTTTCCAGTCATACGGCAATCTTGTCCGGCATAAAGTGTCGCGGGCATAAAGCATGCCCTATATGTGAAGAAGGCACATGCTACACCTACTTGCATCATGGAAAGATGGTTTACCTTAAGCATCTAGATTTCAGACGGTCACCATATCGTAAGATAAAAAAAAAAGCCTTTAATGGATTCCAAGAGACGTAAGAAGCTCCACGCCTTAATTGGAGAGCGTGTTTATCGAGGGTAAATGGCATCGATGTTATATTCTAGAATCCCAAAAGAAAGGTAAGATGCTGAGAAAAAACATATGGAAGAGGTCGATATGTTTTGATTTTCCATGATCGGGCGCAAGCTTTGATGTCAAACATCGTATTGATGTGAAGCATGTGGAGAAAATATTGTGATAGTGTGATTCGGACTCTTTCTCAACATTCAGGGCAAGACAAAGGATGGTGTCAATGCTCGCTCTCGACTCGCGAGCCATGGGTATACGGTGAGCAAGTTAGTCTAAAGAAAGAGATGGTAAGCGGATCTATTTGCCGCCAAAGATGTCATACTTTGTCAAAAAGGAGAGACAAAGTTTCACGTGTCTTCAGGAATCAAAGTTCCACATGGTTACTCTTCAAATATGAAGAGGCTTGTCCCCAGTGGATCTTAAATTGGCTGCTTAAAGTCTCATGATTCTCACATCTTGATGCAACAACTTCGCCCATTTTCTATTCGCGGTATTGCCCAAAAAATGTGAGAGACATGATTACTCCCTAATAGCTCATTCTTCAATTCTATATATAACAAAGTTATGACCCCGAGCTGTTGATGACTCGAAGTCGAGGGCTACTACAATCTCATGCCAATCGAGATGTATTTTCCTCCTTCCTTTTTCGACATAATGGTTCACTTAATTGTTCATTTGGTGAGGAGATTAGATTATGTGGGCCTTTAACTTCCGAGATGGATGTACCCAACTTGAGCTCACAGAAGATCTTGAAAGGATACATGAAGAATCCTCATCATCCTAAGCATCTATTGTTCAAAGGTATGTTGCGTAAGAAGCTATCAGTTTTGTTTGACTACCTTCATAACACCTGGTCTATAGGTTCCTAAGCCCTGTGATGATGAGATAAGATGTCAAGGTAAGGGTACACATGGCATAAGAATTAATAGCAAGTATCGGGAGGAAGTGCTTCAAGCACATTTGTATGTATTGAACAACATCGATTCCCCTGTTCAACCTTTCTTATTTCGAGCATAAAAAGAAAAGTCAATCAAGAAAACCCTCAACGGGAAATGTAGATTGTTGAACAAGAATAACAAGACTTTCTACCATGGTTCAAGCGAAGAAATGCTTAAGGATGGTAAGACCGCTTTCCGATGACGTAAGATGGCTAGCACGTAGGCCTAGCTTCAACGCCATATGTTGGAGCGATACGATATCAATAACTTTTCCTTTTATATAAAGGAACAAGATAACAAGAGTACCATGCAAAAATAGTGGGGTTATGATCGGTCGGAATGCACTTCTCAGTGCAAAGGACACAAACCGCAAAGCACCGACACCTTCTTGGATATATTGAATATATGGGGTGTTCATTACACTAAGCACAATGCTCCTGTAGCTCATTCGTCCCTTCTCGGACGAAGTGGACGCCTGATGACTCGCTTCTAGGCAAGAAAGGGCATCCCGGTCGGAGTATCTGCCCGGGAATGTGACCATCGAGAATATGATGGCAAGTCTGCTTCAATGAAAGTGGGTCGCCGATGAGGCATCAATTTTGAAATCCATGACTCACAGCTCATCTCCAACCCCGTTATTACAACGCATCCGATGAAAAGCTCCCATCCAACCCGTAATTCTAGCAGCGCTACTAGAGAGCTTCTCCGTCTGCTCATCCCAGACACCGTAGACATGCCAACCCTTCACATGTGAGCACAAAAGAGAGCTATAGTAGAGCACATGTGGAGGACGATGAGTTGGCAACTTAGGGAGCGGAGAGTTGAAGTCCAACGCCGTGAGCTTGAGCTGAAAATGCAAGGCGTGAGCTCGAGTTGACTTCAAACGCCAGAGCGAAATGGTAACAAAGGTATGTATTCATTATTAATGTCCAAATTAGTCAAATAATTACTTGTTTTTTTTTAATTATCAACAACTTATCATTTTATTTTTTCTAAACTGCTGGCCAAGTCGACGCCGGGTGTCGCGCTTCACCGTCACTGCTTGTTCTCACTGGGTGAGGATTATGCATTTGAGATTTTTGGAATGTCCATTGAGCACGATGGATGGTGGCACGCCCAAATCAACAGAGGATATTTTCCTTCGTGGTGAAGATCTCGGCACGCCAGCAGAGATAACATGTGGATGGCCAAAGACGGCTTTGAGTCTCCGTGCACGTAGTTAATTTTAATTTTGTAACTTATTTATTTTTGTATTTTTTCATTTAATAATTTATTTTAATTTCAATATATATTATGTAATTAACATCCACACCTTTTTCATATCTTTGGTATTCCATCATCTTCACTTGATAAGGGCTCCAAATCGCTTTATGGCTTCTTAGATCCGTCAACCTTATGCTTCAATTATTTGCCGTGATGAATTAAGTAATACACAGGAGCTTGATGGGAGACAATCGGAAAGAATTACATCTGCTCCCTACTCTATGAATAACCAGGCGTTGCTCGCACTTCACCCGTCTAGGCATACTGCCATATTCTTCTACTTTCCACCAAAACCGCCACAGAGGTGGTGGAAGCTGTAAATACGTAAGAACTAATCTTCCATTCTAATTTAAGTTTTAATATCGGGTTTTTTTAGTTTATTACACACATGATATATGAATTTGTTAATTAACATGATTATTTGTTTATGATAGCACGCCAAGAGATGAGTAGCATAAGTTGGGGCAACGGGAGAAGTAGACTTTCAAGGCTTAAAAGGAAATCCTTATTGATTATCCTCAAGGTTAGGTAGGTTTATTTATCAAATAATTAATATTATAATTACTAATTTACATGTATATTTCACTGACATTAAAATTAATTTTGTTTGTAGTCTCGATTTCAACTGACGGTGGTCGTGAGGCTATAGGTGATGCTTCTCCATATGTCAACATAGTCTCCGATCTATTACTGATGGATGGGAAGAAGGTAATATTAAAACAACTTGTAAAATTATATATTATAGTTTTTGTGATGACTTGACGCTAATGTTATTGTTATTATTTGAACGGTGTAGGCATTTAAACAACCAATTGCCTTCTTCAAAAAGAGGAGTTTAGAGACTTGAGGATGCGCTTGGTATGAACTCTTCTTCAAGTATGCTAAAAAAGGAATTGACAAGATACCTCCGCAATACTTACATGAATAGTTTTTTTGTTAGACTTTAGAAACTAATTAATAACATTTACATATATACTTAGATTGGTAGTTTTGTTTTTTAGACATTAGAGACTAATTATATATATATATATATATATATATATATATATATATATATATATATATATATATATATATATATATACATACTTGTAGATAGTTATGTTTTTCCTACACATGGGTTTTGGTTTTAAGTCCCCCATTGTTCCTTTGTATATTTATTTTCTTTAGTTAATATTGAAATTTAAGGGTAGTGTTTGCACTTAGAATGTGTGTGATATTCTCTCATATCGATATTTACCCAATGTAGGGATACGAGGGGAGTGATATTTTAAAACTGAATTTTAAAAATCTATTAACGCCGCTTGTATCAAAATCGACGCACAAGTTTTATAAAATATACAGAACTATTAACGGTAAATGTATTAGGAAACCGAGGGTGTAAAAATAAAACATGTAATATCGCTTTAACAACTCGACGCTAGTTTGAACAACATTAACGTTAGTTGTGTTAAAGAACCGACGCAATAGTTTTATATTTAACGTCCCTGTTTAAACAATCGAATGCTAAAATATTAACTATTAACGCACGTATTTACGCTGAAAATATTCCAACGTAAAAATCAATTTTAACCAATGTAAAAAGAACTTATTGCACTAGTGATACTATAACCATCGAGTTGATTTGACTACAAAGATAGTTGAAGAAAGTAGAGGAAACTAATGTTAAAGTATAATAACTTATGTTTTGTTGAACATATATCAAGTCTTATTTTTTGTGGAAAACTTTTTCGATCTCATTATATCATGATAATATTAATTTGTCAACAACTTTGCTTATCTTATAATATTTAATTTAAACCAGTCACTATGATATACGTATATTGTATTCGTAATAACTCAATTGGAGAATTATGGTTAATTTTATTTTGGTGAAGAAATTTATAGATTATGTTCGTGTTACCTTAATATTTATTTCGATAATATTTATAATTATACAATTTTAAGATACAAAAGCAATCTCAAATAGATAATACATTGTGTTTTTTAAATAATATAAATTTATACCACGATGTATATTTTACCCATGCATCGCACGTGTCTATCGTCTAATATTATAATTAATGACGACATCTAGGAATGCATCATTACTACCCAATTAGCGAGAGTATAGGTGATATGATTTAGCATTACCGCGACCAAAATTTACCGTGCAAGAAATGTCCCTTCGTCCATATGTCTTAATTGAACACAAGGCATAAGAGTGTCATCATTGTTATGTTCAATTATTTATTCCTCATCCCGAGTAGGCGATGTAATGACAAATGGGCCCAATATCACATATTAACCCACCTTTCGCGTCCACGCATATTTCATGTCTCACTTCTCGATGGGCTCAAGATATTACCCATGTTATGTAGGAGGGACGAATCCTGTAGATGACTCACACTCCTCAACATGATTTATTGCGTTCCCCAATAACTACCTTTATGATCCCCCTCCTATTAAAAAATAGGACTTTTAGCAACCGAATACTCGGTTGCTAAACAGGTAAATCGTCGCTATTTAATTTAGCAAATTAGATCTGACAGGGTGGTAGCCAATACCTGGTCGCTAAGTTTTTAGCTGACAATTAATATTTGTCGCTAATTGATCAAGATTCATCGCTAAATAATAATAAACTATTGCTATTAGGTTGGTCGCATTTTTTGGGTAACCATTTCTAGCGATCGATAATCGAAGCTAGTCTAGGTCACTAAATTTGGTTATGTTAATCTACATTAGCGACTGATTTTGGTCGTATATCCAATCTTAGATAGAATAGTTTTAGCGACCGAATTATTGGTATCTAATTCGGGGCTAAACTGGTGTCATTAATTTTTTTAATTTTCATTTTAAAATAAATTTTTTCTGATTTTCTTTAAACGTTAGTAAAATTACTAATAAAACACACCAAATAACTTATGAAATATACAATCATAAAAAATAATGAATATATATAAAAAGAATAATCCAAAATGTCTGCTACAAGAATCGTTTTAAAGTAAAAATATGGGAAAAAATCAGTCATGATGAGGGGAGATGGAGGAATCCAATCATCTCGGCGCCCAGGCTCCTCACCGACGCCCGGTAGCCGATCGTCTCAAGTAGTGGAGGCAGACGTAGCGGGCGGGCGACCGAGGAAGCGCAAGCACAACCGCCGAGCATGATCATGAGCAATCGAGTCTGGATCTCAAGCCCAACACGGTAGCAGACAGCCCCGCCGATGCCCGCCGCACGCTCCCCGTGTGCCCAAGATCAGGCATTTGGAGCTTATCTGCTGCTCTCTCGCTCTTCTCCGAAGTCTTGGCTGCTGGGGATGTGTCCTGCATTTGGTGGAACTGCCTCCGAGGGACTCAGATCGGCAGAGAAGGAGCATGCGCGACGATGAAGCGATGAACTCGGCTCCCGGTGTCCGAGGCCACACGTGCCCTTCTGTTCCCCGCCTGACAGGACTCCAAATAAATGGCATTATCGTCGACGCGAGACAGGGAGAGCAACCATCACCAAATAAAAGCCTCATCTTGTGACTGTGAGGCACGTGATATGGCATCGCCTTCTTCTCGCAGGTTGGCTACAAAGTATAGTTTGAATAGATTTAGTTAAAATAATTATATCCAATATTAACAAATCATTTATAATAAATTACAAGTAAACACTAAATTATGTTTGTATAAGTATATGCCTTGTCGTTGACCCATGTCCCCTACTTCAACCTCTTCGATGCCCTCTCCACCAACTCCATATCACGCTGCGGTTTTGCGGGCTTTCTCGCACAATATAATATTAAATTCATAAGAATAATTAAAAATGAAAACTAATTAATTAAATAGTATATTAAGTCAAAAGTTTAATGTATTACGACTCCGTAGTAATGGGCGAGGCTGATTTAGACTCACTTGGTCCACATTACGCCACCACAGTATGGGGTCGACACGCATTGGCCTGGATCTCCGGAACTTCCGGTGCCCAAGATCGGTCCAGCTGCCTCTGATCCAGATCCACTCACCTCCCCTTATTCTTCCCCTTCCTCACATTGTTCATCGATTCTTCATAACCAAAGGAGCCTTTATGCTCAAATATGTCCCCGACGGGGAGCCTCTAAAGCTAAGTCCCCCCCTATACTCTTTCGCAACTTACAGATGTTAGGAAATTCGTGGGTACATATATATAATGTAAATTTAATTTAAAAAACTTAATAAATCAGTTATTTTAAACTCTAGAAACAACTCGATCCCCATGGTCCGTCTGGGATGGCCTTCCATGTAGGCCATGGACCATCAAACTTGCGTCGCAGGATCTTCGATATCGAATCGAAGGGCCCTTCGCGCGCAGTCTGACAAAATTAGAGCATTAATAAATGTTATAATTAAATTTTAAAAACAAGTAAATACAAATTAACGATACTTTATATATATTAAAAAATTAAATTAGCATACTGGGATCCCCCCGGGATAAGAAGAATCCTCCTGTCGGATGGACCACGACTCTCCCTGTCCGATGATGACGATGGTCCTATCGACGTAGGTGTGGATGATGAGTGGTGCAGCCCGGGTCCCGACCACACATGAGGACGGGTGGGGGTGCAACTCCATCACCCCGAGGTGCGTCAAATCAGGTATCTGGCAGGATGGTCTCGATCCGAAGGGGGGTGGGTCGGCCGAGAAGGGACTCTCGCAAGACGACCTCCACGACACCCCTACCTCTGGAGAATCTGCCATCTCAGGAAAAAAATGAAAATATGATTACACAAACAAAGTGTAAATAATACAAAAATAAATTACCTAATAAGTAGAATGACATTCACACAATGAATTATGACATAAATAAATTACCTAAGTAGAATTCCTATCACTAAATTCACCTCACTCATCAAGATCACTTGATCGGAATGTACCTTAGCTAGATGTCGCCCAACTCGGATTGATCCATTAACTCTCTTTCAACTTCTTTCCCATTTCGAAATGTCCGAGAATTAACAATAATGTCCAGGGGTAATTTGCAACGAATACGTGGGGTCTTGAAAACTCATCATCTTGGTATGAGCATCTTTTTCAGGCTGGTTGATTACATTATCGCAGAATTATACTGTGAGCCTTTATCTTAATAACACCCAACCAGCCATGATGTCCTTCGGATATGGCGATAATAAACCTGTCTGCTTCTGTTGGAAAAAATGAATGGGTCGTACGTCTTATTATACCTTCGAGACAATTCCTAACTTGAACAATACCATAATTTTTATCTATTTTGTCCCTACGTCAAGAGTAGGATCAAACCAATCACACTTGAAGATAACTAATTTCATCACGGGGAAACCGCAGTATAGTCGAGTTCAAGGATGTCGGGTAGAACCCCATAGAAATCATCCTCTACATTGCCATCGGTGGCTCGCACACAAACACCGTAGTTACACGTCTGCAATCCTTCATTCCATGTTTTTGTGTTAAATTTATATCCATTTACAATATAAGTATTCCATGATATAACCCATCCGCCAGGCCCTATGCCAAATTTGTCAACAAAGGATTTAGAACATTGTAATCTGGATCTAGTACATAAACAATCAAATATTACATTAATCTTATACATTCTATATATTTAAGGAGATAAAATGTATGCTTCAAAAAATGAAGATGCTGAACCTACAAATTAACTGAACCACGGAAAGGTGCGGAGAAGTAATTTCTCGATCAACCCGATCGCTTGAAATGTCAAAGTTGGAGATCCCTTAGAAAATTGTCGCACATCCTACATATGGGAGATTAACAAGGGGGATGATTAATAATAATAAATGTAAATTGAACTGTTTAAAGAAGTTGTAGTAACTTACTCTTAATATGGCGCCACCTCTTCACAATTTTGAAGGATATACAAATGAGCAAAGATTAATGTCACGCTGCTCCAAGAAATATCCTTTGATTTGCCACTAAAACTGCCCGATAGTTGAATATTGATATAGAGGACTAGTTGAACATCCTTCGCCCGAATCAACGTTTCTAGGCATCCTTGTCCTTCGTGTTAACCGTTCGGATAGGAATATGAGGCAAAAAGTGGAAGTCTTCTCTACTAAGTATGCTTCACGAATGGAACCCTCCACTCGTGCCTTGTTCTTGACTTTGTGTTTAAGGGATGCAGGGACCTATTAAAGAGGGATACATACAAATAATTACTAGTTTTAGGAAAGCTAAACTACGCTCTCATGTTCGTGAATTTCATATGAATTAAGTAAAATAGTTGATGTTGTTTACCTCTCAAATGGATACATCCAGCCGGTATTGGACTGGGCCACCAACTCTTGCTTCGTAAGGTAGATGAGCGGCAGTGTTCCATGGAATCAAAGAAACTCCCGGGAAGATTTGCTCCGCTTACATAACAAAACGCTCCCGTAACACGTGGCAATCATGACTCTTCATTCCATGTAACTTTGCTTCCTTAATGTCAACACATCTACCCATATTGGAAGCATACCCATCTCGGTAACTTTAGTTCTTTAACCCACTTACAGATGGCCAATTTTCGTGCTTTGCTTAGTGTATAACCTTGCCTTCTGGTTTGATAAGTCCGCCACGACCACCGTCTTGCAACTCAAGCTCCTTCCGATTACAAATGTCATCCAGGTCCAATCGGGCTTTATTTGTATCCTTTGTCCTCCCCTTGATGTCCATCACAAGTCAAACACATTCAAAAACACATTCCTCTCGATGTATGACATCAATGTTTGACGGAGTAGGCGCGTCCTCCAATACGGCAACCTCCAAAATATACTTTGTTTTGTTCAATTATGGTTGACGCCATAATCAGAATATGTTCTCCTTGGGTTTCATGGATGAGCGGCACAGATTGCGCCATACATTAGGACCGGGACAAACGTGGTGGAGGCGGTGTTCTCTGCACAACGCTTCTTGAATGCATTCTTGTTCCGCCTATAAGGATGATCTTCCCGAAGGAATTGACGATGACAATCAAAATATGAGATCTTTCGACTGTGGCTTAAGCGTGAATGCCTTCGATCGCTCCATACATATTGGGCATCCAAGCTTCCCCCATGGTCATCCAACCCGACATCATCCCATAAGCAGAAAGTCGTTGATCGTCCACATTAAAGCCGCTTATGATGAAATTTTTGCCTCAAAGATACCTCTTCATATGTCAACACACCATCATTCCACAGCATTGTCAACTCATCTATCGGTGGCTGCAAGTACACATCAATCTTACCTTTTGGATTAGACGACCCTAATTATGACTCTTAGGGGAACATAAACTCCCGCTTCATGCACATCCGGGGGAAGATTGTACTGAGTCGTGGATAACCGCCAACAAGAGTATGCTTCTCGTGACCGCTTAAAAGGATTAAATCCATCAGCAGATAACCCCAATCGACATTGTGAGGTCTGCGAAAATGCCATATGACCCTATCAAAATGCTTCCAAGCTTCTCCATCGATGGATGACACAAGATATCTTGCTCCTCCTCATGCTCACTATGCCACCTCACGTGAGCCGCAAGTGGCCATCGAAGAGTACAATCTTGTAAGTCTTGGCACGAGCGTGAAAGTGCCACATCTTTTTAGCGACCTCTTCTTCTCAATGCCCATTCTAGTGGTTGTTTATACCGATCCGCACCACAAAATCGACAACACGTTATGCTTTCCGCTGAATCATCCTTATAGTACAACATACATCCATTCGAGCAACAATCAATTTTCAAACACCCGCACTCCAAATTTTTCACTGACTTCTTAGCATGATAAAACTTGTAGGCATCCATCGCATTCTGCAACGCTCTTGAAACTGACCGAGGCGATTAAAACACTTCTTCTTGCATATTGTAGTCGTGATTTGATACTCAACCATTCCATGCACATCGACAACTCCGTGTACTCCTGATATCCTTCCCACAATGGAGATCGTAAAGACTAACATATCATAGTAATCTTTGAGCTTCGGATTTTGATTCTCTCTATGATCGTGGGAACCCATTCCATCATCTTTCCCCCATCTTCTTCTAGTACAACACCAACCGATGGTCCAGATGATCCATTATCATCTGCTCGTATGGGATTCAATTCTTCCTCCCCGTCACCACTTCCATAGTACGAACCTTCACCACAACGGTTTAAGTCGTGCAACGCCTCACCATGTTTACTCCACTAATAGTAATCAGCATGAAGCCCTTCTCATAAAGATGGCCACAACTCCATCCACACTTTTGAAAGATTGACACTTGCATCTTTGCAAGGACACCTCAATTGATCACCGCCCACCGTATAAATCTCTCCGGCTAACAACAAACTCTATAAACTCACCCACTCCAACTCTATACTCTTCCTAAGACGTTTATTCCGATCCAACCCACGATACATCCACTTCCGATTCTCCCAATATCCATTGGCCGGCAATTAAATAGCCCGACCAATCCTACAACAACACTTATATATTACTATGCATTCCAATAACTCCCTCAATCTCGCTCTTATGACAAGGTATGAACCTATCCCATTCGAGAAGGAAACCTTGTCACACTCGGCTACTAATAGTTATTCCCATATTCAAATACCTTATACTTGACAAAATTTCCGGCAGCATCTCCCATCTGGGCTCCAAGTTGCACACGTCGCAGCACGGCCGTAATCACTCATCAAGTATGCACCAGAGAACAAAAGGAAATGCATCGCACCGAGATTTCAACAAGTATATAAGGCATTTGAACATTGAAATGACTATTGTACGAGTGTGAAAAAGGTTTTTTCCCAAACTCGTCCCAATTGGACAATTCAAGATTCAATACAATGAGCATGCATACCTTGATAAGTTACGATGCTCATTAATATTGAATCTCAAAACAGAAACTAAGGCTTTGGGAATTAATTATTAACTCTAAAGAGAAAATAAAACCATTAACCTATAAATATTAAAACATTGTTGAGTTTATATAAATTGCAGCGTAAATCAATACAAACTTAGATTAAATATTGTAGCAAACATCCTATTGAGCCCCTGCTCCACTAACAAGTAGAGATTAATTGTCAAACACATGCATAATTTCTAAATTATCAAGACACAACCAAAGATCTCGCCTTCTGGACAGATCACATCCTATTGAGCTCCCGCTCCACTTAACAAAACACATATTGACAAACACATGCATAAACATTAAATTATCAGCATACAATCAGACAAGATCACATCCAATCGAGCTCCGCTCTCCACTAACAAACAACACATATTGACAAACACATGCATAAACATTAAATTAATTATCAGATACAATCGGACAAGATCACATCCTATTGAGCTCAGCTCTCCACTACCAAACAAGACGATAATTCACATAATACATTACACTCGAGTGTTCGTGAGAACTGACTCGAGAGAGAAAACACAACTGAGCAAGGATAAGTGGAGGAGCCGATAGAAGAATATGACAACAAGGACCTATCGCATAAATGAAATTATTCATTTCCAAATCAAATCATTATTCCAAAACCAAGGAAAATATTTGCTAATAGAAAGCAAAGGAAAAGAAACTGAGTCATTGTTTTGAAGTTTTGGTTTTCAAATTAGGTGCTTTGAAACTATGGGAGAAAGATGGTTTTGGGGTTGGCTAATATCAAGATTCCTATGTAGTCTTTTAAAATCCACAAGATTCTTTTATACCAAAATAATCTTTTAAAATCTCAATCCAATACACCAATTCTAAATTGAAGGGTAGGAATATAGAGCAAGCCTTTTAAACTTACTCTTGAACCAATAGAAAACCAAACTTAATCCCCTTGTATAAAGTGACCTGAAAAATAGATATTATTCCTTCCTACTTTTGTTCACTTGTGGGCCATGTTTCTTACTTTCACTTTCCATTCTCGAGATAGTGTTGTCCATTTGAGTTCCTCCGCTATACAACTTTGGAAATAATATTACCACACTTTTTTCCTTAGACAACCTTTATCCCCTCACATGTTATAAGTTTCCTGTGCATGAATTGCACATAATTTATATAATAATGTACTCAAAAATTTATATGATAAAATTAAAGTGATGTGCCAATATCAATTTCCTAACTGCATTAGGTTCCAGAATTGATCCTTCAAATTTTAATCCAATATGCATTCTTATTCGTTTGTCAGGTAAAAGTGGAAATCATATTCTCAAATTTGAAAGTGGATATATATATATATATATATATTATGACTTTGTTCTGAGAATCTGATATCCCTCTCGACTTGGAAGTTCCAAAGCCCATCTAGCCATCCTTTATCTTTTTGTTCTAGAGGAAAATTCTTAAAAGTTAGAAGCCTAATAAATCTGTAGTTCCACAGCCTTCTTAGTGTCATTTTATTAGTCCTCAATGTACAATAGGCATAGTTCTCTAGCACCCTAGTACGTGGGGTTGAATGTTATGTATGGTAAAGTATGCAGACAAAGACATGAGGGAATGTCTTAGTTGTTTGTATAAGGAGAACTTAGAACAAAAATTCTATTGACTAGAGCACAATGGCATACAAGAGAAGGTTAAAAAATAAAATTGTAGGAAGATGCTTCCCGTTGGACTGTTTTGGAGGTAAAGAATAGAATAAGAATACATTATGTTTTGTCTCCTTCAATAAGTTTGGTACTTATTCAGCCCCCACCCTTTAAGAAGGAAGATGTACCCGAACTTTCATGCTTAGCACAAAACACAGGCCCCACCTTCCGGAATCCTAAGCAAGAGGGACTAAATGATAAAAGGAAAGCCAGTAACCGTCCTTGCTTTTATACTTACATTCGGTTAATAAATATAGTACTACAACATAGGACCACTTCCTGCCCTTGACTTGTACCATGGTTAATGTAGCGGATTCTTGTGCATGGAGTCACTCCATTTTTCATTCCTTATATAACCAGCCTTTTAATTTTCTCGTACACTTGTTCTTATCCATGCAGGAGTAGAATTTTTACTAATAAATGGATGCTCTAAGGATACAGCCATGCATTTAGACCTATATGATATATGTGATACTCTAACAAAAAGAAAATGGTCCATTGTAGGCCAATAAATAAATTACTTCAGGGTTATGTATGAATGATCTGGCCAAACAGCTACGAACAGTAAATGCAAGGCATATAACATTCAAAATCACTATGAAAACAATTTAAAAAGTGTATTAGTATCCCGATTCTGTTTTAGTTAAAACCATGCATTCCATCGGCAATGCATGTGTCAACCGCATGCAAATTTGTATTATTCAATTTGAAATTCTTCTAATTACATTCAATTGAATAAGTACTAATGCAGAATAAATTTGAGTGTATGTAAGTGATAAAACACAAAAGCACTTGTCATCGGACACGATAATAGAAGTAGAGGGGCTATATATAAACCGTATCAATAGATACTCATTCATCAAGTGCTAAAGTGATCAGCAAGATAAACATTTTATAGACAACTTATAGAAACCATATAAAAAAGGCCAAAGACTTCTTGAACAATATCTTCATATCACTTATCCCCTGTTCTTGTTCTTGATTCCGATTTTTGAGAATATGTAATGAGGCCAGGAGATTCCGTGGAGAGACTTTGAGAAAAGTTAAAGCCGAGTTCTTAAGTAGTTTTCTGGCATGTGGACTGGAATAATTTAAGCAAGTAGATTGATTTGGTACTTTTCCATCTTGATATCTAGTTTACATGGCCATTCCCCCTTGAATCTCCTTAGCGAATCTCCCTTACCCTTGCTACCAAATATCCATTCTTATAGAAACAGAGAATGAGAGAAGAGGAGAGAAGACAAGGTAGCTTACCCTTGGTGGTGGTGGTGTCACCGGAGCTGCGCACGGTGGTGGCTCAAGGGAGGCGCTCTGCACGCTACGAGACAGAGACAGAGAGACATCAGAAAGAGAGAGAGAGGGAAGGTGGAATCACTCACCGGAGGTGCGTGGCCTGGCGGTGACCGGAGCACAGACATCGCGTGGTGGCAGGGAGGAGCAGAGCGTGCAAGGGAGAGAGAAGAAAAGAGAAGGAATGAGAGAAATGGGGAAGAAAGGGGAAGGGCTCGCGATTTAGGGGTTTCAGTTTTAGCGACCGAATTATTCGGTCGCTAATTTGGTTAGTTTTAATTTGAATTTGTAATTTTAGCGACCGATATAAATTTCTGGTCGCTAACACGCGCAATTTTTATTTTTTCAACGCGCCATTTAGCGACCGAATTAATATCAGTCGCAAATATAAATAAAGTTTAAAGTGTGAATTCATAAATTTAGCGACGGATTTATAAATCGGTCGCTAATATAAACACAGTTTGACCGTTGCATTTAATTCGGTCGCCATTTCGGTCGCTAACAATTCATAAATTTCTGACTTTTACTTTCCTTTGTTTAGCGACCGAATTAGCGACCGATATCTCTGCTACGCTCTATTTCAGTCGCTATTGCGGTCGTAGAATCAACTCTAACCAGTGTTTGCGCTGTAGATCCTACAATCGGTCGCTATTTCGATCGCAAATAGCAACCTAAAAATTCGGTCACTATTTTCGGTTGCTAAATTACCTTTTTTTTGTAGTGTTACACGTGACGTTTAATGGCATTAAAGCCTACAACTCCTCATCCAGGAATCATAGTGACTTCAAGTCGAAGGACTACTTCACATTGGTCGCCATGAGAATACTTATGACACTTACATAACTATTATGAAGTATTCTCATAGTGGGTCATCCGTATAAATATTACTCCTAATATTTATACCCGCAGCCGACTTGATATCACATATCCATGACCCGTGAGATACGGTCATCGATCTACTCACAATAGTCTATATGTATTATTGTCGCCCCACTAACAATAATACTCGATTACTTAATATTTAAGAATAATCGTTCTATTATTCAATGAGGTCTCACGATTAAGTCACGTACTTGATTTCTCATTGAATGAACTGCCTATTCTAAGGACTTTACTATGCTATAAACTAATAACATAATAAATGAATGCCTTATTCATATATCAAATATATGATTAAATTTATGATACAAATGATGATCTATTCAAAATAGATTGGCCACTAGGGTTTACATCAACAGTTAGTCGACAGATGGATTGATGTCAGAAAGCTGATGTCGAATTTAAGATTTAGAGAAATGCCCAAGTAAAAATTTGACATACAATTATCAAGTTGATATGACAGACAACACAACCGTCGAAGACAATAAGTTGACACGGAGCTGTTCAAGTAAACGAACAATTTAAAGAAGTTGTTGTCAAAATAGTTTAAGTTTCAAATGTAGGAAACTGCTACAACACGTGGCAGATAGTAAAGTAGGAAGTTAACATTAGGAATTTATTTTACTTTGCCTATATATCCAACAGTTAGTCGACAGATGGATTGATGTCAGAAAGGGGATGTCGAATTGAAGATTTAGAGAAATGCCCAAGTAAAAATTCGACATACAATTATCAAGTTGATATGACAGACAACACAACCGTCGAAGACAATAAGTTGACACGGAGTTATTCAAGCAAATGAACAGTTTAAAGAAGTTGTTGTCAAAATAGTTTAAGTTTCGAATGTAGGAAACTTTTACAACACGTGGCAGATAGTAAAGTAGGAAGTTAACATTAGGAAGTTATTTTACTTTGTCTATATATAGTTGTAACATCCCGATAATTAGTATATGTGTTTATTTAAAAACCAGTTTTATTAATCGATTAAAAATTTATTTTTATGCATTTTGACTTATTTGATTTGAATTGCTTATATGTTTAATTGCTTTATTAAGAGTAATTAATTTTCTAAAATTTATTTTTATGTTTATTTTAATGTTGTTTGGCTTGAATAATTTTATTTACTCATTTAAAAGATTTTAGTGAGTGTGTTAACACTGTTGTTACAGGGTGTGCACGCTTGCTATTATTCTTTGTTTAGAAAAAATACAATCTAAAACTATTTTGGTTAAAGAAAAATTATTTTTATAATCCCCTGAAAGAAATTTTCAACACCAAAAAATAAAAGAGAGTAAAAATGTACTATTTTCTTTCCTTGGCTAAAAACAACCCATGACACCCATCTTCTCTCTCTTCATTTTTCATTTTTTTTCTTATTTGCTTCACTTCTTTATCGGAACATCACTTTCCACTTCTCTCTAAAAACTTCAAACTCAATTTGTCACCTCCTTCCCTCTACACTCCGCCCGCCGCCGACCATCACAAGTACCACACTGTCCGATCTCCGATCGTCGTGGAGAAAGCGGTCAAGGCTCCACTCGTGTCCCCGCACGCATCGTCGAGCCGGCCCATGCCTCGGTTCCCTGTCCTCCGCCACGGGTAGGGACTCAACGCGTTGTCGATCGCCACTTGCAGCTCCGTTCCACTACAAAAAAACCTATTTAGCGACCAAGATTTGGTTGCTAAACATGATAATTCGGTTGCTATCCGTATAGCCACCGAATTAGCGACCGAATTAAGGGGTAGCAGAAACCCGGTCGCTAAATGTTTAGCGACCGAACTTATATTTCGTCGCAAATCTGCGACCGATATTTCGGTTGCAAAAGTATATATTTCGGCCGCCATATAGTTGGTCGCATACCCAGCTCGCTTAATTTGGTGACCGATATTCGGTCGCTATTTCTGGTCGCAAATTTTTTTTTTTCCGTAACGATCCTCGCCGACCAAATATAGTTTTTCAACTATTACCCCATTGATTTTTAATTTCTGATATAAACAAAATACACCAATATTTTTTTTTTAATAAATAGAAAACATAAATATGATGTACTAACGATCCAAAACACCACAAATCAATATGATCAAGAAAACATATACATTAATTAACGCAAGTTTCATAATGGTTTATAAAAAAAAGTTTAATAAGTACTAATTAACGATCAAAACATAAAAATACACCACAGTCAATAAGTACTAATCAAAATATCAAAACTCATCAATCTTCCAAAGGGATGAACATGTAGAAACGAGAACCCCCAAGGTACTTAAACTTTGCCAATGCACCGGTGGACAACAAATACAACTCCTCGATACCATTTGTATCATTCATGGTAAAATATGGGCGATCCTCATGGATTACTATATTTCCATTGAACAGATTTCCGCTTTTGTCTTCAATAGTCACAACACGCGGTATTTGTTGTCCCCAACGACGGTAGAATGATCGCGGGATTGAAATCAAATCCTGCAAATACACAAGAACAATTTAGTAAATGATTAGTTTATGCCTTAACCATCATTACGTGAATCCGATCATTATTCTTAAGTTGATGAGATACTGTACCTGGTCTATATGGATGGCTGTCTCAAAACATTTAGTCGGGTCCATTTTCTGATAAAACGATAAGGAAAACAAGTCATATGTCTAAACTTCATCAAGTGATAATAAGAAAAGATGGAAAGATCCATGTAGCATACTATCATGTTAAAATAGAACAAATAAATGCAACTTCACATGCAACTTTACATATTAGCAAACATAGTAGTTTTCGGGAAGCGGATGCTTTTACGCCGCTTTTGAAGGATGGTCATAGAGAGGACTTTTCCTACCGGAAGTGCCTAGATAACCTAGTAAGGATGGTCATCAACAACTATTTCTGGAAAGCTCCATTTCCTAATGAAACAAATGAGTAAAAAACCGAGTTGTTTTCATAATATTGTGTACAAAGCTGCTTTCTAATGTGAATAATGTTTTAATGATGACTGAGACGCCATGCATGTGCCTGGCAAACCGTGCCTAGCCCTTCATTTTATCTAACCCTATACTTAATCCTTCATTATCTAAGAGACTCGCTTTTGTTGGCTTCAAGAAGAGACTTTCTAATTAAGCTCATGGACTTTAAATTAGTAAATGAATATTAACAACAACAAAGTCATGCCATTTACTGAACTAATAACACTTTATCAATTCATTCCAATGCTTATAATGTAAATATATACAAATATGATTCCATAATCATTTCCAAACAAGTTATCAATAAATACATATCAAATTATTCTAATTACATTGATTCATTGTTATTGAAAGATTTTTATTTTAAAGAGAATAAACTATTCTTCATAGCAATCCAAATGTATGAACATGCTCAGATATAAGTACCAGCCTTCAATAAATTTACATCATCAAACAGAAAAGAGATAAGTAGAATTACCAAATGAATCCGATTCAAAATGAGTGAAAAGCTCTCTTGGAATTACAAGCTACAATAATGTTTTTAGATCATTTCATACTCCAACAAAGAATATTTTTTTGTTTACAAAGAAGTGAACAAGAACTTGAAATCCCTAAAACCGTCTTTTGAAATTTTTGAAACAGATTCGGATAAGAACCAACAAATTCATGGATTCCAAACGAATCAAAATACAATACAATCAGAATGCATACACGTACAATACGATATGAAATTATTCAAGTAAACAGCTGCATCACAGAGGCTATAGATCATACTATTGTGAGATATTCAAAGACATAAATTCAGCCAAGATATGGAAAGATAAACAGACCAGAAATTACAAGTTCCATATTTAATAGAAAACACATCATTAACACAGGGACAATCTTGTTATTGGACATGTTAAACTAGATTGGTCTTCAAACAACTGCCTCAGTATTGGTCATTTGTTTGAACTATAGCCATGAACTATCCATGTTTGAAATTGTAGACACCTAGCACAAAACAAATTGAAAATCCATAGCACACATCCTCACTAACCAATTTAGATGCATTTCACAAAGCAGAACTGAATCTAAATCAAAGACTAAGATGCTGAAATGGAAGGTAATTTCACAGCTAATTCAACAAGAAGCAAACCAGAAGGGTTCTCAGATTAAATTTTCCCATTAAATTGGTACGTCAATAATCAACAAAAAACCAAAACCTGTTTATGTTTCGCAGTCTCACAGGCAGCAATGGCATTCTGTGGCTCAAGTAAACATCAATTCTAATCTCACAGTCTTGACTTTTGATATTTCGATGCATTCAAAAAAAAGTTACAAAAACAGATTTCTCGTGCTTTCTCAACGAGAGCTTCTTAATCCTAATAGGAGTGATTAAATAATGACACATGAAAACAAATGATCATCGCGGTCATATTGTGGTCGATGCAGTCCGCAATCACGGTCCGATGCGGTTTCAGTGGCCACCGCAACCGAGATGTTGCGGCCGCATCACGTGATGCAGTCCACAATTTAAAACCTTGATCTTCACACTCATTCTCACTCTACCAATTTCCCAATACAAATATTAAAATTTATAAATCACAAAACTTTACTTGACAAATCCAACCAAAAAACGTAATTGGCAAAGTAGCCACACTTACTCTCCTGTCAAAACTCTTTGCTCTCCCCTGTAATTTTACGTTCTCTTAAGCAACCCGTATCATATTCTTAATTTTCTATTTCAAAGAAATCTCACATATCTCATATCAAAACATATCTTCCACAAATCTCAGTATTAAATATAAGATATGAATCTATTAACAAGATTAATTACAAATTAATGTCTGTAATATCAGTCTCAATCTCTTTTATCCACAATTTCTTGCCATTATCTCTACATCTCTACAACACATCTCAATTAATGTCACACCCTTCATATACCTTTACCAATTCCCCCAAACAAGTATTTATAACCCATAAGAATTAAACTTGACAAGTAACCACTAACCACCATAATTTTTTTTATAAACAAGCAAGTCGTGTAAATAAGAGTACAAGAAGTGTTCTAACCCGATACATCATTACACTTAACGGTCCATTATATAATCAACATAAAATGGATTAAAACCAAAACCTGATTGCACTCAAAGCAAAACTAATTGCTCTCCACACAATTAATCTTACTTTCTACAAGCAATCTTTATCATATACTTGGTTTCTTATTTTAAACAAATCTCACATCTCATATAATGACATCTATTATATGTATCTTAATATTCATTACATGATATAAATATATGAATGAAAATTGAAAACCACAGTAATTTTTAAATATGAATTTACATCAAGATTAATCACAACTTACATTAGAAACAATGAAAAGGTGTTCTACTCAATCACAGTCACCTATATCACAACTCACATGAAATACACAAGTAGCTCTTCTCAGTAGTAAGCAATAAAGCAAGCACTGAAACACTGAAGCAAAATAAAAAATGATACCGAGAGAGTCCATGCATGGTTACCTCAAGGCAGAGCAGGGACTGCACCAAATGAGGAGAGCAGAGGGGAGGAGGAGCTCAGCGCGTACGTGGTGACCGGAGAGCTGCGTACGTGTTGGTAGCCGGAGTATGGCGGCCTGAAACGGAGGGGGGGATTAAAAACAGAGCAGGAAGAGGGGAAAGGAAGAGAGGAGAGGAAGAGGGAAGAGATGGAAGAAGAGGAGGAGGAGGACGGAGGCTTACCGGAGATCGGGCGGGGGTGGCGGTGCGCACTGCACGGTGGTGGCGGCCTGAACGCGAGGGAGAAGAAGATGGGTGAGGAAGGAAGAGATGGCAGAAATGAGGAAGAAGGGAAAGATTTCACGATTTTATGGATTTATAATTTGGCGACCGAAATAATCGGTCGCTAACTCGGTCGCCAATCACTTAAATAAAAAATGGTCGCTAAATTCGGTCAGGGATGAGTTAATTTGAAATTTGAATTCATAAATTTAGCGACAGAGTATTCAATCGGCCGCTAACACACGCGATTTTAATTTTTTTACGTACGTTTAGCGACCGAATTAATATCTACGCAAAATGTAAATAAAATTTAACCGTTGCATTTAATTCTGGTCGCTATTTCTGGCCGCTAAGAATACATAAAATTTCTGACTTTCAACCGTTGCATTTAATTCGGTCGCTATTTCTGGCCGCTAAGAAGGAATAAAATTACTGCCTTTTAAGTTCCTTTATTTAGCGACGGAAATAGCGACCGATAACCCCGCTACGCCTATTTTCGGTCGCTATTTCGGTCGCAGTATTATCTCTAATCACTACTTCATGTAGATCCTACAATCGGTCGCCAGTTCGGTCGCAAAAAGCAACCGAATAATTCGGTCACTATTTTCGGTCGCTAAACAACCTTTTTTTTGTAGTGTTCGACCGCTGCTGGGGTGGGGAAGATGACCACGCGAATCAACAAGTCTTTCGGATCGTTTTTGCTCCACTGCAGCAACGCCGCCGCCCTTCTGGGCTTGATTCCTGCCACCACGAGCTCCGTTCCGATGAGACAAACTAACCAAATGAATCTTCTGTTTTTCCTCTATCAAATCCCCATGAAATTTTCTTTAAAGAAAGTGTTTTGAAAACCCTACCCGCCACATTTCGAGTGTTTTACGGTCACCGTCCGGCCACTTTCCAACAAATCAACACCATAACTTTGTTCCTCTCATCATCCTCTACAAAACTCCTCAAGAAATTTCAAGATCGGAGACCATTGATTTTTGACCACCGCGAGCCGCCGCGAACCGCCATTGCCTCAGTGCCGGAGCTCCGCCGAAGCTGCTGCCACCACCACCATTCTCTTCCTCGTTCGGCGGTGAGTTGATTCCACCCTTTCGTCACCCTTCAGGGTGCATATCCTTCAAACTGCTTGAACCCGAAGTTGATGATCATTGTACTGATTTTGGTCCTGCTTGTTTTTGGTTGTGTTGATGAATAATTTCCATCTGTGACCATCATGCTTGGAGGGACAAGATATGCATTCTTGGGAGCTAACAGGAGTTACCAGTGCGTACCGTGAAGCGCCAATGGAAACTAGGCATCAATGTTAGGTGGGGGAAGATAATATGTTAGGTATAGTTTGGGTATATGCGGGTTAGTATTGGGAATTGTTTAATATGCTTGCTCAATATTTTTAATGTTGTGATTACCTGTGTAATTTTAGGATCTTATATCTGTTTAGATTTAATTTAGCGCTGTGCTAAATTGGATCTAGTTGAATTGGCGTAAGGTTCTAATTCAAGAATCTTACTTATCTTCGTAGACCGCGTATGTTAAGCATTGGATATAATTCCAAGTAACTGGGCTCTAAGTATAAGCCTTACGTCCGATCGTTAAGTCGCATAGGGACTTGTTGTGATGTACATTTGTTTCCAAACTTAGATTCGGGAGGTGTTGGAATGTTATTATCAGTTGGTATCAATTTCTTATTTATTGAATCTGTGAATTCAATCTTAAGGTTTATCCTTATTTACGTTTTGTTAAGTCTTGGGTTCGAAAATATTTTATTATACCGGAGTTGAGTTAAAAAGGATAATTTTGGCCAATGGTCCATTCGAGCCCAACTCTTATCAATAACTCGTTTTTATATTGATATCGGCGCTTTGGAACTTTTAGTTCCCCGCTTTATTTGTCATCGACAACATTCCAACCTAATCATAGTCGTTGTCGTTCTCGGAGGCATAGACACCTATTTATAGGATATTAGGAGATCAGTGTGGGGGCCACGAGACCTCGGGGATAGTCAAACGTGGATCCCGCCAATGGTTCGGTGTATTCATCACCGGTGTTGGTGGAGACCCCGGACAGCAGGCTATCTTGAAACTCCATTGAATTAAATACTATTCAGATGTTAAGCACTCTCGAGTGAAAGTGTCGAGGAGATGGTCTGTTAGCATACTCGTAACACCCCGATTTTTCTGCTTGCCGCTAATCTGTGTTTATATGTGTAATTGAGTGTTAATTATTTTAATTTGTAAAGAATTATTTAATAAACCAAAATTTTATTCACATAATTTATTTTATATGATTATATGATTTTAGAAATTATTTCTTTCAATATAGATTTTTAGGGTAGAAATTTACGAAGAAAAATACGATCGGGTGTTTACCGTTAAGAAATTTATGGAACCGGATGAGCAACATTTATCTAAATTAGATTTTGTGCATATTTGAATAGTTGGATGTGATTTTGAATAGTGTTACCTTCAAATCACAATATCATAGCCTTACTTCCATTTATTTTCTTCACTTTTGCAAGAAATCCATAAATTATTCTAAAATACAATTTTTACTCTAACAAAGAGAATTTTATTCAAACATATTAGGTTCAGAATTAAAAAACTTGATGTGAAAATGGACTTGATCGATTGATGTGCATAGTATTTCCATTGATGACAACTCATAATTTTTTTTCAATTTTGCAAGATAGCTTTTTTTTTTTTGGCTTTAATTTTTAATTGAAGAAAAATCAAGCCCACTCCCTCTTGGTCCAGCCAAAAGCTACCCCCACTCCCTTCACTCTATAAATACTCCCTTCCTCCACTATCATTCACTTTCTTCAACTTCTCACTAAGTTGCTCACACTTTTATTCACTTACTCACTTTCATTCATCTTCAACCTCTTGATTCCTTGAGTTTGAAAGCTTGGATCTATCTTCATCTTCATCTCCTACTCATCATCATCAAGAGGGTATAAACTCTCAACTCTTACTCTTTATTTTCTTAGAAGATTTTATATCAACATGCATGTTCTACTTGTAGCTTGTATGTTTATATTCTTAATTGGAAACTTTGAGAAAGAGCTTTATAAATGTCTTTTGAACAAGAGATGAAAATTTTTGAGCTCATCATCATCTCTACTATCTTCTTATGGGGTTGCATGTGATTAAAAACTATCCAAACCCATTTTTTTTGGTTGGCCGAAAAACAAATGAAGAGGAAAGTTGGTGTTTTGTTGAGATGTCTACTTGCATGACCTTAAAATCTTCATGCATGTGAGTTCTAAGCTTTTGAGCTTCATTCAAATAATTAATTTTTCTCTCCTATTAAGTTTATAGGACATAAACCCTAATTGTTAGGGTTAAGGAAGCTGGACTTGATTTTCAAGGAAAATATGTTGTTTTGATCCTTATTTTTAACATGCATGTGGTACAATTGAAAATGGTTTGTTTTAAGTTTTCGAGAAGAAATAGCACTTTGATCACCATTTGATTTCATGCATGTTAATAAAAAGTTGAAGAAGTTATGTTTTCTATTTTTTTTAAGAGAAATGCTTGCTATTTTGGTTACATGCATCTATTTGAAAGTTTGAAAAATTTATTCTCTAACCTATATTTTTGATTAGGCTGAAATACAAAATTTTTAGGTTAAGAGAGTTTAGTTTCAAAGTTTTAGTAAGTTACTTATTTTAAAATTATCAATTTTGGTTACATGCATGCAAGTGGAAAGTTGAAAAAAATGAATTTCTAACCTTTTTTTTTTGAAGGCCGAAAACCATCTTGCATGGGGTGAAAGGATTGAAGAATTTATTTTAAGTTTTAAGAATTGATTTTTTTTTGTTCCTATAATGCTTAAGGATCATTGATCCAAAAGCTTGTGGAAATTTAAACTTTTAGCCTCAATTTCTCTAGCAAGGCCTAAACATGCACTATGAGCACAAGGTGATTTTATAAAATTTTGACTTATATTATATGTCTAATTTTGTTTAGATTTGTGAATGTGAGAAGAAACCAAGTTCACTGCCTTAAAAATGCGAAAAGACACAAACCTTCACTCGACAGAAAACCAGTAAGGGAAGAAAGCCCGAGGGATATTTAAATTATGATAACTATATGCTTGATGTGTTTAAATTTTATGTGGTTGTTGAAGTTGATTGTTGATGTGGCTGTTTTAGTGAAAATCTTGAATTATTATAGCATTGATGATATATTGGATTGATTTACTTGTTTGTATGATTTATGATGAATGATAAATATGTGCAATCTATTGACCATGTTATAATTGTTGTAAGTTGTGTTGGTTGTTGCATAGAAGCCTAACCGTTGGTTAGAGATCAATTATTAATGTAAGATAAAAGCCTTAAGAAAACTTATGTGGAAATCCACAAGATAGAGAATTTAAAATTTTAAGCATCATGTTGATAAAAGAGAAAGAAAAATATTCTTTTAACGTTTGGTGAAGATTTAAGAAAGTTTAAATAATTTTTTTTTCTTTATAAAAAAAATAAAAGAGAAATCATTTTGGAGATTTTTAAAGATGTTATTCTATGAGAAACTTAAATTTTGAGACTATTTTATGATGAAGAACCGTAGGGGAAAACAAGTTCAATTTCAAGTTCCTTATGAAGAGATTTTAGTTCTCAATATTTTAGAAAAAGTTTTCTCTCAAAAAGTTTTCAATATTTTTGGAAAAAGAAATAAATCTTTTCCAAAGTAAAGATGGATTTTTAGAAAAGAAAGAAACTTTCTATAACTCAAGTTTTTTTAATAAATTTCAAAAAGCTTTATTTCAAAATAAAAATATCTGATAACTTGGATAAGTTACGAAAGTTTTGTTTTGGATTTGTATTTTCACTGAACGAAAAAGAATGTTAAAAAGTGAACCTAGTACCCGAGATGTCGGTATACTAGTGTTTTAAATACACATTGATCTATGATCCGTGTCACGTTATGGACTGTGTGCCCTGAGTACGTTGTTATGGACTGTGTGCCCTGAGTACGTTGTTATGGACTGTGTGTCCTATACACGTTATATTAAAACGTGATGGAAGTAGTAAAAAGGTGAAAGTTGTTTTCTACAACCACAAAGTCCAAGACCAGTGCATCGGTCCAGGACTGTTGTGATTAGACACTCGGACTTAAAGGTCCAATGTTGATAATAAGAGTTTTAATACGTTGAAAATTTATGGAAGGTCGTGAGCCTTGGGCTTTGACAAAGGAAAGAATGAAGCACAAAGAAAAGTTGTGAAAATAAAATGTTTTTCTCATGCATTTGGCAGACGTGCCCACATTGTTTTCGTATGAATACCTTGAAGGGTCAGGTACTTCATGCTACATTGTTTCATTGTGCCTTGATGGACAATGAAGTCCATATGCCCGGGTTGATGTGCCTTGTGTTGGACAGTATGCTATGGACATCCACACACGTTGATCGCTGTGCCATGAGTTTTGGACAGTGCTGTGGAAAAACACGTTGTGCCTTATTGGCAATCGAGCCTGATCAACTCATTTTAAAAAAAAAAAAAGAAGTTGAAATCTCCAGAGAGTAGAATCACACGTTGAATTATAGAGATGTCATATGTTTTTCAAAAATGACGATGAATTTTGTGTTACCATGCTATATTTGGAAATTTTCATGTTGTGTATATGACGATGTTTAATTGTATTCGATGTTTTTCTATTGCAAGTATGTAATGTCATAATTCAACCATATATTGGTATCTCACCCTTGCATTTTGTTGGCTTTTCTCTTCTATGTGGTATATATTGTTTCGGGAAATAGATGGATCTGAACACATCGTTGGCCCACTTTCGGGATCAAGCCATCATTTGTGAGAACTATCAGGATCCCACAACAGTGGGAATTTCAACAGGAGCTCGCGTAGCAATTTACACTGCCCGGTATGTACCGTTGAGGGTAGGGAGTTGGACGGACCTCGCCCGAAGGATTTATACTATGGAGACTGCATTTAATTACACTGCCACCAGTGGACACCTTCCTGCAGCATTAGGCAGCTTAGGGCCTAGTGGTCTTAGATCCTCCACAGCCACAGGTCCCGCTTCATCAGGAGGTAGAGCCCGCTGTACTGATGGAGCGGGATCCCCAGGAGGTTTTCGAGGATGATCCTGTTGAGGAGATAGAGGAGGATCCGCAATACCATCAACTTAGTGACGAGGACGATGATTCTCCCGATGAGGGAGGTGGTGTGGATTGGCTTCCACCAGTTTTACCTCCGCAGGGTGGGGATGATCGTAGTGGTCTCCCTAATGGATACCTGATAATCTTCTAGATTGTGTCATTTTTATGTGCTTATTGGATGGATTTTTACTTCTAATTATGCTAAATGATTGAGTTTTGTCCCTAAGTTTAGGTAATTTAATTTTTAAAAGGTTTTGAATATTTTAGTTAAATTTTATGTTTTTAGAGTTAATCTAATAATATTTTTTTACTTGTTTAAATTTGTAGGAAATAATAAATTGCAATTGACTTGCTACACCAAGTAAGAAAAGATGAAACAAAGAAAAAAAGATTGAACAAATGGACTTAAAATTGGATCATCATGAAAAGAGACCACTTGAAGCAAGTCATCTATTTGGGCAATTTGAAGACCAATTCAATCAGGATTGGCATTTTTGGAGAAACAAAGATCATGTCATACAATGGGCCCACGTGAGAAAGGAACATGAATAGCAAGCAGGAAATGAAGGGGCTGGCGTGGGGATTCTCTTGGTCTTGAAAGGTTACATATTTTGGCATTAAATGAAGAAGAAAAAAGGGACCTTGAAAGAAAAGACAGGGCAGCGGCGTGAATAAAAAAAGAAGAAAAGAGAGGGAATGTGGGGGGCGTGAACAAGCCGCACACAGAGCGGCACAGCGGAATAAAAGGCCAGCCGCACAGTATATGGAAGCAGCAACAGCGTGAATAGCACATATGGAAAAAGCTAAGAGCTGACACTCAATGATAGTTTGCTCTCTCACTTTCATTTTCATGGAGTTTCCTTGTTCCCTTCATCTCTTTATTTTATTTTATTTTATTTTAGGGTTTAGTATGTCTAGCCAAATCCCTATTGTTGGGGTTAGATGTAGCTTTTCTGAACTTGTTTGTATTTGATTTGGTTGTTTTAATGCAAGTCTCTATTTCTTTATGAGTATGTGATTCTGTGCTTAATGCTTTCCTTGGCTTAGCTACCCATAGGAATGATATGTTGCTTTGATAGACAATTGACAGATTGATGTTAGGGCATGCTTATGAATCATATGCCAAGTAGTTCAAGAATCTAGACATAGGTGTTGGCTGCTTGCAATCTTATAAGTCTTGACTTAATGCAAAATCTCAGGTTACTCCACCTAAGACATTAGGGCTTAATTTGGGGTTTTAGGCTCATTCCACCTAAGACATTAGGGCTTGAGTATTTTAGAAAAGGCTTGATTGTCATTATTGAATTAGGACTTGTGTTAGAAACCATTTCATTGCAATTAAGGGAGGATTAGTGTAGTCTAACCCTGACAATCTTAACCGCATTTCTTTTGCCTTCCAAGTGTTCGATAAAATTCCAAAAAGACCAAAAATATTTTATTGCTTTCTTTATTTTATGTTTTGATCTCTTCATTCCATAGTTTAGTCTAGATAGTTGTTGAGTTTGTGAATTGGTAATTGGCAACCGATCCCTGAGGACGATATTCGGTCTCATCACCGTATTACTTGTTTGCGACAAGGTGCACTTGCCTTTATTCTAAAAACACGCATCAAGTTTTTGGCGCCGTTGCCGGGGATTGGTTTTGTCAATAGCATTAGTAACAAATGAGGCAACTAATTTAGACATTTTTATTTTTTATTTTTATTTTGTGTATATTTCATTTTTTTTCTTTTGAGTTTTATCTATTCTAGGTGGATTGCAACACATGGAGATTTATTATTTTCCTGCCTTGGATGGAGTTACAAAATATTCCTTTGGGCCTAATGTAGTCCTGGGAGACTATGTGCTCTAGGGAAATCAATGCCCTCATGCACAAGCTTATAGTGTAATCATGAAGCATGAGGAGGAATGGAAATGGAATGAGCCAAATCCTTTGAAATTTGCTCTGGAACAATATTCACAAGAGTTGTCATTCTCTGAGACCAAAATAAGAACCAACTGTGATAGTATCAAAGTTGTGATGCAAAATTTCAAAATGCAAGTTGATGAAATTTGTAAACAGTTGGTACAAGAATCAAATGAAGCACAATTTGAGCAAAATCTGGTTTTGGGGATAATTCAAAGTGAAGTTGAAGTGGTAGTGGAAGGTGAGTCACAAGAAAAAGAACATGGAATGGAGAGCAAAGAGGAACTACCTTTCACCATGCTTGCTGAGAAACCGGGAATTTCTGCATTGGATAAATATATTGGTTTGGATGCATGTGTGGATACTACAAAATTGGCTCAAGAAGTAAAACCTCATGTGCTTCATGGAACACTTATGCCTGAAGAGGTTGAAAGAGGAGCTTATCACTTGCAGTTTGACCGAGGAGGAACCGAGAGTAGAATCATATTGCTTCTGCAAGTGCCACTTCACAAGCTATGGGATCCGGGAGGAAGCCTTTCAACTTTGAGCATCTCTTGGCCCCTATGCTACAAGCAATGGGATCCGGGTGGAAGCTTCTCAATGAGTTTTTCTTAACCCTTCACTTTAATTTATTTTTATTTTCTTGTTGTTAGTTGTGTGTTTCACATGTTTTAGTTAGTTTGTGTTAGAATAAAATAGACCAAGCACTTAAAGGTTTAGGATGTTGTTTTGAGATGTCACTTTTAGCATTCTCATTATGTTGTGCATTTTGTCTGGCTATTTTCCTTTCTTTGGAAGTTCTTCTTGTAGTATAGTCTTCATTTTTCAAATTTGTTCATAGCAATTTTCATAACCTCTTTGCATATTTTTGTTTCTTTTTTTTTTATTGAATTCATGGCAATAAGGTATGGAACGAAATTTTGGAATCTTAGTTATAACCTTAGTGAGATATTGGGCTTGATTGTTGATTCTTTGAGTGTGCACCATTGAGTTGATGTGCTGAGATTTGCTTGATTATTTTATCTAAGATTCATGAATTGCATGTTTTGCATAAAAATGATTTGGGCCATTTTTCATAAGCCACTTGAGCCAAAAAGCCAACCTTGCATGAAAAATTCCCTTGCGAACCCCTTTGAGCTTATTGTTACTTTTTGTTCTCATCCTTGCTTCTTGAATGATGATTACCATGTTTATTCCAACTTGAGGATAGGAGAGCATTGGTGAATTGCTTGTGGACAAGCAAAGACTTTGGTTTGGGGGAGAGAGTAATGAAATATTGTGAGAAGCTTTGAAAAAAAAAAGGTGGAAAAAAAAAGGGACATGAAAAAGTGGGAAAAAATTGATACCCACAAGAATAAAAAAATTGAAAAAATGGAAGTTGAAAAAAAAAAGAAAAAAAAAAGAAGTTTGAAAAAAGAAAAAAAAAAGAAAAGAGATTTATGTGAATAAGGTTGAGGAATAAAGTTGAAAGAAGCTTCAAAGAAGAGAAAGGAGAAATGGAAAGAAAAAAAAATTCAATTATAACAATTGGGAATTTGTGCTTTACATTGAAACATTTGAGTTGTTGTAATTGCTCTCCTATTTTCTTGGGCATTTTTCTATTTGTTTCTCACCTCACTTGTTTTCCACTTTAGCCAAGTTACAACCCAAAATAAAGTCCCTTTGATATGTGCATGCTTGTGGTTTGTGATTTTTTTGGAGTTAGATGAAAAGCAAATCTATGGTTCCATGACTCTAATGTGTGCTTTGAGGGAAACACTTCACCACCATATACTTGAGTGATTATTTGATGAGTGTGTATCCTGTGAGGACTAAAGTTCTATTTTTTATTCCCTTGCCAAATTGCCATGATTTTTAATTTTGAAAAATATGGAGATTGCAAAGTTGTTATGCTTTTTGCTTCTTGGCATTTTTGGAATTGATCTTGCTATTGGTTGATGCTTCTGTTTTAGGAATTAGTCATTGTACAATTTTGCCTTATAGTGATTTTGTTTAATTAGACGCTCTTTCGGTTTTCCTAAATCATATAAGAGTCTGGTATGTTGTCCTGAGTGTTTTGTGTTTAGTTTGGGTTACTTTTGCTTGGGGACAAGCAAAGTCTTAGGTTTGGGGGAGTGATAATCTTCTAGATTGTGTCATTTTTATGTGCTTATTGGGTGGATTTTTACTCCTAATTGTGCTAAATGATTGAGTTTTGTCCCTAAGTTTAGGTAATTTAATTTTTAAAAGGTTTTGAATATTTTAGTTAAATTTTATGTTTTTAGAGTTAATTTAATAATATTTTTTTACTTTTTAAATTTGTAGGAAATAATAAATTGCAATTGACTTGCTACATCAAGTAAGAAAAGATGAAACAGAGAAAAAAAGATTGAACAAATGGACTTAAAATTGGATCATCATGAAAAGAGCCCACTTGAAGCAAGTCATCTATTTGGGCAATTTGAAGACCAATTCAATCAGGATTGGCATTTTTGGAGAAACAAAGATCATGTCATACAATGGGCCCAGGTGAGAAAGGAACATGAATAGCAAGCAGGAAATGAAGGGGCTGGCGTGGGGATTCTCTTGGTCTTGAAAGGTTACATATTTTGGCATTAAATGAAGAAGAAAAAAGGGACCTTGAAAGAAAAGACAAGGCAGCGGCGTGAATAAAAAAAGAAAAGAGAGGGAATGGGGGGGGGCGTGAACACGCCGCCCACAGAGCGGCACAGCGGAATAAAAGGCCAGCCGCACAGTATATGGAAGCAGCCACGGCGTGAATAGCACATATGGAAAAAGCTAAGAGCTGACGCTCAATGATAGTTTGCTCTCTCACTTTCATTTTCATGGAGTTTCCTTGTTCCCTTCGTCTCTTTATTTTATTTTATTTTATTTTAGGGTTTAGTATGTCTAGCCAAATCCTTATTGTTGGGGTTAGATATAGCTTTTCTGAACTTGTTTGTATTTGATTTGGTTGTTTTAATGCAAGTCTCTGTTTCTTTATGAGTATGTGATTTTATGCTTAATGCTTTCCTTGGCTTAGCTACCCATAGGAATGATATGTTGCTTTGATAGACAATTGACAGATTGATGTTAGGGCATGCTCATGAATCATATGCCAAGTAGTTCAATAATCTAGACATAGGTGTTGGCTGCTTGCAATCTTATAAGTCTTGACTTAATGCAAAATCTCAGGTTACTCCACCTGAGACATTAGGGCTGAATTTGGGGTTTTAGGCTCATTCCACCTAAGACATTAGGGCTTGAGTATTTTAGAAAAGGCTTGATTGTCATTATTGAATTAGGACTTGTGTTAGAAACCATTTCATTGCAATTAAGGGAGGATTAATGTAGTCTAACCCTGACAATCTTAACCGCATTTCTTTTGCCTTCCAAGTGTTCGATAAAATTCCAAAAAGACCAAAAATATTTTATTGCTTTCTTTATTTTATGTTTTGATATCTTCATTCCATAGTTTAGTCTAGATAGTTGTTGAGTTTGTGAATTGGTAATTGGCAACCGATCCCTGAGGACGATTGTTGATTCACCGGCAAGTGTACCGGGTCGTTGCAAGTAATAAAATAAACACGGTAAGTAATTACCGAGGTCGAACTCAGGGATTGGGCTACCAATTCAACTAATCCGCGGGAAATCCGATACGTTTGGTCAAGTGAGGAAAGTGGTTGAGAGAGAGAGATTATTATCGCAATTCAATAACAAATCAATTAAAGCTAAGGTTTTAAAATCAGAAATTAAAATATCCAAGGTCTCAAATCCACCTACCCAATCATGTATAGTACCCAAGTGATGATGAATTCCTCCCTAAGTTCAATTACAATGTCAACCGGGACCCCCAATTTCTCCTATATCCACTGTCGTGCTCAATAGGACGTATTCGACGATTGGATTAATTACTTACTAGGTCTCATAATCATAATCCCGAATTCTATTAATTCTTGTTCCCTATAAGGTTGCACTACTCTCCTAAATCCACTGTCGTGCTCATTATTCGATTAGTGATTCCAATCCAAGTTCTAAAACGTGAATCGCCGATCAGCCTCAACACGTTTAACTAGTCAATCACGCAACACATATGATCAACGCATTCAAATCAGAATTGGAAAACATTCATTGAGAGAAGGAGAGAAAAACATACATCACATGAACACTATACCGCCATGGGCGGCTTCATTGATCCCTCGGACGAGGGGATTAGTTCCTCATGCCCGTGACGACGCATAAACAATCCGACATAATCTCCATAATAAAATAAGAAAATAAAAGAGAAGGGAGACGCAACTCCAGAAACAAGGATTCGCACAAAATCTGATCTAAAACAAGTGGAAAAACCAACTCCCTCAATCTGATCTGAAACAGCCTATAAATAAGGATTCTGGTTCTCGGCCGATCGCGGGGCGAACCATCTTTCGAGAGGCGAACATTAGTTTTGGCGCGCTTTCAATTTTGGATTCTCGCGAGGCGAGAGTGTATTCGCGGGGCGAGTCTTCCAACTTCAATCTGTCACAGCCGTGACCTTCATCACGGCTAGGTCGTGATGGTCTCTGTCTTCCAGGGTCTTCAAACTCTCGCGGGGCGAGATTCTTTTCGCGGGGCGAGACTTCAATTCTAGGCTGTGACCTTCATCACGGCTAAGCCGTGATGGTCTCTGACTTCCAGGTCTCCATGATTCGCGAGGCGAGCATACTGTTCGCGGGGCGAGCCAGAGTGATGACTGTTGCTGCTTTATCTGATGTTCAGGCTCGCGAGGCGAGCATCCACTCGCGAGGCGAGTATCTCCAGAAGTGCTTTTTCCACTGCTTCTTGACTTTCCTTGACTCTCAGAACTTCACTTATTGACCTGAAACAACAAAAGGAAACAAAAGCGTAATTCTATTCAAAATAAACTAAAAACTACTAAAAATTCCTAGAACGAGTCAAAGTCTAACTTAGGAACAAACAAGGCTAAATTTGGGCGAAAACGAGATTGAACTCGAATAATTTGCACAAAAACCACAGTCCATCTAGTTATAAAACTAGATAAGTCAAAGGCTTATCAAAACACCCCAAACTTAAACCTTGCTTGTCCCCAAGCAAGCTAAAACTCAAAAACGACTCAAGACTTGGCAAGCCTAAAGGAATCAATCGATTTCGCACAAATTTCATGCAATCAAAACAGTTTTTCTCCAATGATTTCCCCCCTAAATCAACGTAATCCCCACATTCATTTACTTAAAACAATTGAGAACTTCATCATTCATGCAATCATTAATCTAAGTTGAGAATCAAAGTCACACACAAAAGGAAGATCACCAATTTCAAACAATTGCCTTCCTCACAAGGGTATGTAAAATTTCACTCATTCGCTCAAATTCGTCTAGGCTATCAACTTTTCCCTCAATTTCACATATCAAGGGCACTTCCCATGAATTTGATTTTCATCTCAAAAATAGTTCCCACGAAAACATGCAGGCAACATCAGAAGGTCTTTTAAAGGTTGTAATGGGGCCTGGCTAAGGGTAGGATATTCAAGGATACTCGGCTTAAGTCCCTAGGAACTAAGAGAGCATGAGAATTTGACACATATTCCACTCAAATTCCTTTTTCCATTTTTCTTTTTGCCTCGGGTGACTACAGCCTTTTCCTTGCTATTTTTTTTTCTGTTTTGCCCCTTTTCTTTTGGCAATTTTTTTTTATATTGCCTTGGGTTCCAACCTTTATTTTTCTTTTTCTCACCCCAATATGACACATCACCTTGTAGCCACCCCAAACTTAGTTTCTCACAACCTTTCTCTTGCTCACTTCCATGCTCTCCTAATCCTAAGATCGGGTTAACATGGTTTTTTCAGATTTTCGGCTTGTAATATAGGGTCATCAAGAAACAATAGGCTAATTAGGCTCAATGTGGCTAACTAGGGAACATGCATTCGGGATGGTTCTTTTTAGGCCAAGTAGTTATTCAAAGAAAATTGCCTAAATCATTTGATGCAACACATAAACATGCAAACCATGAAGAGATTCAAGCAAATTCGGGAAAGTGCAACTTAATAGTGATTCACACAATCAAAAACAAAGTTGGAGGCTCAAATCCTCACCTGGACATTTTTGCAAATTGTTTGACCGAGATACAATTCCTAGTGTGTGCACCCCCTCACCCCAAACTTATCATAAATCAAGTAATCACAATAAAATTCTCAAAGTTCAATTTTCAATTTTTCACATGGGGATCAATTTTCTATTTTCAGAATCTAGGGGGAAATCATCGATGGTCAATATAATTCATGCAATCAATCTATGCTCACTTTAATTAAAATCCAACAAGCTTGCCGACACACTATTCATACAAAAACTCTTGATCTTCTCAAATTATTCAAGAGTGACAAACAAAAACACAAAAACAAAAACAAAACAAGAGGAGAGGAGAGGGTGCTCCCTGATCAAGTTTCCATGGTTGCCTCCTCATCCAATTATTCTCCCGGGCTCCCTTCTGTTGCATAGCATCTTGGAAGAACTCCTGCAAATTAAAACCTTAAGTGCAGATTCGCGAGGCGAGAGACCACTCGCGAGGCGAATCTGGAAAATTGTTATTCACACTTTCCAGAATAGCGAGGTGAGTAGTATCTCGCGAGGTGAATCTGGAATTCCAACAGATGATGATGCCCAGAATCGCGAGGCGAAAGTAGACCTCGCGACGCGAGACAGAAACGTGACTAAGCCGCTGAGGTTCAGGGCTTCTGTCTCGCGCGACCACAGTGGATTCGCGTGGCGAATCAAGTTTTTTTTTTTATAATATAAATGATAATGACAGAAACTAAAACCAAAGGATACCTAGCTTGGGTTGCCTCCCAAGTAGCGCTTGCTTAACGTCCCGAGCCTGACTCAAGTCACCCCAGAGGGTTACTCCGGAGGAAGAAACTGCTTGCCATGCCCTGCCTCAATTCGGTTCCTGTAGGCTCTTGCCCTTTCATATGCTCGCATGCTGTTCCCGGACAACTCATTTAAGTCCAGCATCCTTCTATAATCAGCACGAACTCTCCACCCCGTGATGGTCCTTTTTGGGATCAACTCATCGTCTGCAATGACCACCATGGTTGTGCCACCCCTCAACTTCGGTGCTTTACCATTCTTTTAAATGCCTTTGTTGCTGAGCTCCTTCTTTGCACATTCTTCCCTTGGGAGACTCGGTAAGGCTTCCATGTTCTTCAACCACTCGAGACAGATCTCATCCCCCAAAGGGTCTTTTTTCTCACTATCATCATGGGATTTTACCAACACTTGAGCAAGTGAAGAACCATGGGCTTCTCTAGTTGCCTTTGCCTTGACAGTTGGATCCACCATATCCACACGATACACTTCCGTCCTCTCTGCAGGGTGCTTCATTGCTTCAAAGAGATTGAAGACTACCTCATCATCTTGCACCCTTAGAGTGAGTTTCCCTTGTCGCACATCTATCAAGGCACCCCCAGTGGCCAAGAAGGGCCTACCCAATATGAGAGGGATTTTGGCGTCTTCATCCATATCAAGCACTACAAAGTCCGTCGGAAATATAAGCTTGTCCACCTTTACTAACAAGTCTTCGACCACCCCATAAGGATATTTTACAGAACGATCGGCCAGTTGGAGTGACATCCATATATCCTTGACTTCTTTGATCCCCAACCTCTTCATCATAGAGAGGGGCATCAAGTTGATGCTTGCCCCTAGATCATATAATGCCTTCCCTACAGTCATCCCCCCAATGGTGCATGGTATCGAAAAAGAACCGGGATCCTTCAACTTTGGAGGTAGTTTTCTTTGAAGAATGACACTACACTCCTCGGTCAAAGCAACCGTTTCCTCATCCACTATTCTCCGCTTCTTGGTGAGAAGTTCCTTCATAAACCGGGCATATGATGGCATCTGTTCCAAGGCTTCCGCAAATGGAATGTTAATCTGAAGTTTACGGAAGACATCAAGGAATTTGTTGAACTGCTTATCCTGTTGAGGCTTCTTCAATCTTTCAGGATACGGTACCTTCATGTAGGGCGGGAGGTCTTGGGGTTCAACCCACTTCTTCTTTCGGAACTCTTCATCCACAAGTTTGACCTACCCCCTTGCTCACGGTGCCTTGTCATTTGCCAACTTCTCTTTCTCAAAGTTGCTCTTCCTCAACATGTGGTTGTTCCGGGCCTTGTCTTCCTAAGAACTAGTTGCACCCCTGTTAGATCCCAACACTTTACCGCTCCCGATTGTTATGGCATTGCAATGGTTCTTAGGATTGTTCTCGGTATCACCCGGGAAAGTTCCCGGGAGACGCTCATTTAGTTGCTTGCGGGAAATGAGCCATCTGCGTCTCAAGATTCTGAATTGCCGACCACTGTATGAGTCGCCAACTTGTCAATGGCGTATTTGTGTCGATTGACAATTTCTCCACTGCTGCACTCAACTTCTCAAAAGCCAACTCCCAAGGTTGTCTTCCACCATCCATTATTTGCAATTGATTAGTCCCCGGAAGAGTCTGCTGGGTATTCTTGCTGCTTGAATTCCAATGTTCGGCCTCGAGACCCTGTTGAGGTTGTTGCCAATTCTGTTGAGGATGTTGCTGCCGGATAGACCACCACTAGCATTACTCCAAGCGAAACCCGGATGGTCTTTCCTCATATACCCCTATTCGATTCTCGATTGTAGTCATTCCATGCATTCCTCTGATAGTTGTTCTGGGGCACAGTGTCATAGAAGTTGTGGCATGAGTCCACATGTTCTTGGGAGAAATTCAGCGGACAACTCCGAGTGTCATGATCTCCATTACAATTGTCACAACCCGGAGGCATCCCCTCATGTATCACATTAACCCTTTTGTTTCCCGACAAAGCCTCATTCTGCATCTTCAACAATTTGTTTTGCTCGAGAATGGCTTCCATTGTCGCTGAACTGATTCCACTTGAGGTTTCCCTACCACGGTTGTAATCATTATATGACATCTTTTCCAATAATGCCCATCCATCCTCAGCTGATAAATAGGAAAAAGAACCGCCAGCTGCGGCATCACAGTTCATCTGGTAGCGTCCCCTTAACCCATTAAAGAAATGTTGAACCTTGGAGACCGGGTCAAAGAACGCTGAGGGACATCTTCTCAATAACCCATTGTACCTCTCCCAAGCTTCATTATAGGTTTCATCTTCTGTCTGCCTGAAAGATGTAACGGCTATTCTTGCTTGTGCCGCTTTCTGAGGAGGAAAATATTTGGTTAGGAACTTTTGTGCCATTTGCTCCCAGTTCCTGATGTTGTTCCTATCCAAGCTGTCAACCCAATCGCGAGCGACATCCCTAAGAGAGAGAGGGAAAAGCCGCAAGCGAAACTCATCTTGTGAGACTCCTCTTGTCTTCTGTAAGTCACAAGCTTCAAGGAAGCGAGTGATGTGTCTATGAGGGTCCTGTTTGCCACTCCCATCAAACTGATTCTCACGGATCTGGAATGTGACACATCCCTCCACTCTGAAGGAGTCTGTATTCAGGTTGCCCCTCACAATAGAAGAATCACAATCTCCCAAGCTGGGTAGATCGTACTCGAAGAGAGGCTTGTAACGAGGAGGAGGGGGAGGAGGGTTTTCTTCAGCCATGCCCTCTATTTTAATCGCTTCAAGCCTCTTTCTTTCTCTGACTTCCTTCCTTAAGCGCTTCTCAGTCTTGGTGATCTCCGAATCAAATAGCAGGTCCTCTTGTGAAAGGGTACCTCGCATACAAAAACACGGCAAGACCAAGTGGAATCAAAGAAGTAGAGAGAAATAATAAATAAATAACAGAAAAATAAAAATAAAAATCAACTTAACCAATCAATCAAATTTCCTAAAAATTAGGAAAATTGGTTGTGCCAATCCCCGGCAACGGCGCCAAAAACTTGTTGATTCACCGGCAAGTGTACCGGGTCGTCGCAAGTAATAAAATAAACACGGTAAGTAATTACCGAGGTCGAACTCAGGGATTGGGCTACCAATTCAACTAATCCGCGGGAAATCCGATACGTTTGGTCAAGTGAGGAAAGTGGTTGAGAGAGCGAGATTATTATCGCAATTCAATAACAAATCAATTAAAGCTAAGGTTTTAAAATCAGAAATTAAAATATCCAAGGTCTCAAATCCACCTACCCAATCATGTATAGTACCCAAGTGATGATGAATTCCTCCCTAAGTTCAATTACAATGTCAACCGGGACCCCCAATTTCTCCTATATCCACTGTCGTGCTCAATAGGACGTATTCGACGATTGGATTAATTACTTACTAGGTCTCATAATCCTAATCCCGAATTCTATTAATTCTTGTTCCCTATAAGGTTGCACTAATCTCCTAAATCCACTGTCGTGCTCATTATTCGATTAGTGATTCCAATCCAAGTTCTAAAACGTGAATCGCCGATCAGCCTCAACACGTTTAACTAGTCAATCACGCAACACATATGATCAACGCATTCAAATCAGAATTGGAAAACATTCATTGAGAGAAGGAGAGAAAAACATACATCACATGAACACTATACCGCCATGGGCGGCTTCATTGATCCCTCGGACGAGGGGATTAGTTCCTCATGCCCGTGACGACGCACAAACAATCCGACATAATCTCCATAATAAAATAAGAAAAGAAAAGAGAAGGGAGACGCAGCTCCAGAAACAAGGATTCGCACAAAATCTGATCTAAAATAAGTGGAAAAACCAACTCCCTCAATCTGATCTGAAACAGCCTATAAATAAGGATTCTGGTTCTCGGCCAATCGCGGGGCGAACCATCTTTCGCGAGGCGAACATTTTTTTTGGCGCGCTTTCAATTTTGGATTCTCGCGAGGCGAGAGTGTATTCGCGGGGCGAGTCTTCCAACTTCAATCTGTCACAGCCGTGACCTTCATCACGGTTAGGCCGTGATGGTCTCTGTCTTCCAGGGTCTTCAAACTCTCGCGGGGCGAGATTCTTTTCGCGGGGCGAGACTTCAATTCTAGGCTGTGACCTTCATCACGGCTAAGCCGTGATGGTCTCTGACTTCCAGGTCTCCATGATTCGGAGGCGAGCATACTGTTCGCGGGGCGAGCCAGAGTGATGATTTATTCTTCGCTTTATCTGATGTTCAGGCTCGCGAGGCGAGCATCCACTCGCGAGGCGAGTATCTCCAGAAGTGCTTTTTCCACTGCTTCTTGACTTTCCTTGACTCTCAGAACTTCACTTATTGACCTGAAACAACAAAAGGAAACAAAAGCGTAATTCTATTCAAAATAAACTAAAAACTACTAAAAATTCCTAGAACGAGTCAAAGTCTAACTTAGGAACAAACAAGGCTAAATTTGGGCGAAAACGAGATTGAACTCGAATAATTTGCACAAAAACCACAGTCCATCTAGTTATAAAACTAGATAAGCCAGAGGCTTATCAACGATATCCGGTCTCATCACCGTATTACTTGTTTGCGACAAGGTGCACTTGCCTTTATTCTAAAAACACGCATCAATACCACTAGGACAAGACCAGCTGTAGGACTTTCTTTTGTTTTTGAGGTGATGATGTTGGGGTAGTTGTTCCTCTTTTCTAAAAGCAGTAGTTTCTTTTGACCCATGACTCTTTAAACCTGCTTGACTCTATTAGTGTATGTTTGACCTTTAACTCTCCCACTATATAAATCAACTTTTCACTCATGTAAGTTTCTGTCAAGTGGCCTGTCTCCAAGAAGGCCTTATGTTATATATATATATATATATATATATATATATATATATATAAGGTATTATGTATCTCTTGTTTTACTTACTTTTCTTTTATTTATGTTGTTTAATGCATAAGGGAAAAAAGTTTTATAATTTTTACGGATGTAATTAATTTCAACAATTATGTATTTTCGAAAGTAAATCGACAACTTACTAAATGTTTTATTTTTCTGCAAAACAAAGTAATTATTATGATGCTTGGGTTAAGGCTGTCACATACTCCTATCGTGGGCTTGTGCACCGAGTTTTTTACAAATATTTCCTGAATGCTATCTCGACAGAATGCTATGACAACAATATAGTCTCCATGGAGCAAAGTTAGGTCGAAGCCTTAGGCATGCATTCGAGTCTCAACCTCTTTATGAAATTATATATTTTATAAAAGTTTACCTAAATATATGTATTCACTTGATTGATTGTTTGTTTGTTGCTGCATACCCATATCTACGTTATGAGCTTGGCATAGAATCTTACCTCCATATGCGTTCTTCTTTCTTCTTGTGTATGTGAGTAGCTGATTCTGATGGACGCATCATACGTGGGATAGAGATTAATGATGATTGATGATGCACCGTTCGGACTTCTGGTTCTTTTTGGAGAATCCTGTGTACATGTTGAGGGATATTTCGAGAATCTTCCCTTATTTTATGATGTATATATGTTATAAATGAAAATTTTCATGTATGTATGAAAATTGACTTGGGATTACTGTATCTATTTATTATTTTAAGTCTTTATCATAGTTGAAGTTTTTGTTATTCGCTCCTGGCAGTTGATGCAAGTCCAGAGACCAAGTTTGGTTGGATAAAGTATTTGATGTCTTAAACTATTTTATCAGGTTTTTCCGACTTCATTCAAACCTTGGTTTTCGAAAAGAGTCATTTCGAATTTTTAACTTGAGAAATTTTACCTTAATCAGTTTTATTAGCCTTAATTAAAAACTAGGCGTCACAATAGTAGTTCATGCAATGTAATAGAGGTTGGAAAATTGAAACATCCTACATGTCTCGATCACACAGTAGACTGACGGATTAACTCAAGTACTCCTTCAATCCCTTTGTCAAATTTCAATACAATTTCTATTCTTCATTTCAAGTTCTTGTCAATATGTTTTCCAGATTCATAGTGTTCTTACATTTACCTTTTCAAGTTATTTATCTTTACTGCCATAAATTCAAGATGGCGGATTTGTATTAAGTTTCGTTGTTGAAATTTGTTTCTTTAGTCAACTTTTATTATTCCTCAAGTCTTTGTTTTCATCTATGTAAAATTTTCTTGTTTATACTATTTTTATCAAGTTTTACTTTTCTGTCTATTCTACATTTTAGTTGACAAACAATTTTACTATACGTTTGTAACTTAAATTCATGTTTCTTTATGCTTTTTATTGTCATTTTACCAGAAAACTCATTTCTTTTAACTTGTATTTTATTTGTCAATATAGTAGCAATTTAATGTTTTCCTTTAATTTCATCTTTAATTGTAATTATATGGTCCAATTTAATTTTGTCAATTTCTTGTGTAAGTAGATGAAAGCCATTACCATTATACTCACAATTTGGTTATGTCAAATTTGTATTGTGGCAGACATCTTTGTAGAAAACCATTGGCAACGAGATTACCACATAACTCGTAAAAGTCCCATAATTTTCTTGATCTTTCATTATTTGCTTTGTCGGATTTGGTCACTACAAAAAAAAAACCGAGTAAACAGATGCGAAGCGGTTGCTGTCGAAACTGGGGTTGGGGGCTAAGAGGATTGATTGTTATTTAAATTTTAATAAAATAAATAATGAAAACAAAATAAAATAAAAAATCAATTAAAATTACTAATTAAAATAAAATTAAAAAAATTTAATATGAAAAAAATTCCTCGTTACCGACGGACATATCCGTCGGTAAGTGTAGATTAGAGTTTCCGACGGATATGACCGTCGGTAATTTCCACTGACACTTACCGATGGACATATCCGTCGGTAAGTAGGGGCTCCGTGTGACGCATTTTCCAACGGACAAGGCTATCGAAAATTTCCGACAGACGGCCCAGATCCATCGGAAACCCTTTACTACGTGCTTATTACCGACATATACGTGTCCGTCAGAAACTCCGTCAGAAACACTGATTACCAATGACTTCTTGCCTTTTCCGACGGCTTTTGGCCGTCGTCGGTAATCAACCTTTTTTTTTTTGTAGTGATCCACACAAGCTCCATTAGAAAATATTGTAGAAGTTTCTTCTCAATATTGTAGAAAATATTAGAAAATATCAGATATGTTGATTTATTATAGCCATAAATTGAATTTATGGTGAAGCTATAAGAATAAAAGAGTGATTTAACCTAAAATATGTCTTTTGTGTTGGAAGAAAGAATATCCGGATATTTATAGTGGAATAGTAGACAGTGAAATAGAACATATGCCCATCCATTGACCAAGAAAACACACAGCTAACAGTGTCCTTTGTTACTTGTTGTTTTGTCTTTCTATTAAATTCATTAAGCACTTGAGACGCCTTAATTGAAGCCTGTGACGACGAGGCAGAGCTTTCTGAGTGGAGACGATTGAGTGCAAGTTCGTCATGCAATGACGCAATGAATGTTGTCCTGCATGACTGCATGTGTACGTCATGCATGTCCAGGGGTAAGTAATTAAGTTTTCTTTCTGTTTAACTTTGCTTCCCGGCAGAGGCGGATCTAGGATTCTTACTTAAGTAGGGGCAATTTATTTAAAAAAATTTAAATTATTAGGATTAAATATGTTTTTATCGGTATAAAATTGATAAAAAATGATTTTAGTCTATATAAAAATTTCATTTATTTTTAATCCCTAAAAAAATACAAAAATGTGTTTTTAATTCATGACGAGTGATTGAAAACATACTACTTTTATTAAATGTATGACTAAAAATGAGTAAATTTTGTATAGGGACTAAAATCAAATTTTATCAATTTTATAGAGATCAAAAACATATTTAACACAAATTATTTATCATACATATGAATATAAAGATAGAGACGACTAAGGGTGAGAGCTTGAGAGAGAAGAGAGGGTTGGATGACTATGTGTTTGTTGGAAAAAATAGAGAGAAAAAAACAGTGAGTTCAAATATATAAAAAATAGTGGGGCAAAATTCAAACATTAAGATATTTAATTGTAATTTTATTAAAATCAGTAAGCCGCCCTCATTTGTGTTTAGGTCCGCCCCTATTTACACGGCTGTATATATGATCGTAAGGAGCAAAGAGCCAAAGACAATGGCAGCCAACAAGTCTTCTGTCTTCTTACAATTACACAGGTAGATTTTTCTATATGTATGAAGAGTCGTGACTCATAACGATCAAATTCAAATTCCACATATGCAGGAAGAAAATTGACAAACGGGATTGTTATAGCCATTCGAATTTCATAAAGTACATGATTTGTCATTTTATTTTGAAAGAAATGATTTGTCATTCTTTGTAAATGTGTTATAGAGTACCCCTTGTATTATTTTCAATAAATTTTTTGTTTATAAAAAAATAAAAAAATATATAGGTTGGGATCTCCTACAACGTTAATCTGAAATAAATTAATATTACGTAATTGGATAATATTTTACTATAACATGTGATTCTCTTGTCTTATCAAATACAAATTGTTTTTACAAACTAGACAAATGATAGAGGGAAATCATTTTGTGGGTGTAGAGAGTAGTGGCATTAGCAATGTTATCAAAATGGATATGGATGTCTATAGTTTGTTAGGAACCATTTTCTTAGCCTCACTTGGCTGGCTGTATGACCTATTGACAGTATACACAACTATCGAATTTGTGAACTGGTGAGTATCTTGTGAAAAGTCAGAAATTGATATTTTGTCCATTCTAACATAGTGTATGAGATGCATTTAATGTTTTTGGCACTGTGATGAAGTTAATATATTGAGTATTTAAGTTTGATATTTTCTCTGTGTAAAATGTTTTCTTAACTTCTTATTAACATCATTATCATTTTTTTCCTTTGCTGCACTCATATTTCGTATGCAGTTCTTGTTTGCTACTTCCTAACTTGCCTTTCCTTTATTTTTGCCCCTTTGCAGCAAGGATGAAATTGAAGATATCCAGAAGGTATAATGTCACAGATTACTTCTACACCACTTTTGCTGTACCCAAATGATTAATATATTCCATCAATTTAATTTTTTCAGGAAATTTCTGTTCTGTCACAATGTCGATCTCCATACATTACCGAGTATTATGGTTCTTATCTCAATCAAACTAAACTTTGGATAATGATGAATACATGGCTGGCGGCTCTATTGCCGATCTAGCGAGGGAATTAATACAGGATGAAAAGTGTAAGGAGACGAAGAAAAAAGTAGTTGAGTGGAGGAAAATGGCAGAAGAAGCTACTAAAACTAGTGGTTCATTCTTTTTGAATTTGGAAAAACTGGTAAGTGAAGAGCTGCTTTCGAAGAGTTGTGAGAGATTTTCAAAAATCTGGAAAATGGTTAAAAGCATAACAACGCACAACTATCATAATACGATTAAATGGATTCGAACCCGAGACCTATGCACGCAAGGGACACGCCTGTTGGCCGCTAGGCTAACGAGTATTATGTGTCAGTATGTAATCGCTATTGTTACTTAAGTAACGAATTTGGCAGTTACTGAATTCTTTGAAGGGTTGTTTTGCTTCACCAAGTGACATGAGTTGGTCTATAAATATGACCATCTGCATGCAGTAATGGATACAAAAATCTCGGAATTTCCCAAGCCATCTTCACTCCAAATCACATTTTTTCTCACTTGTGCGCAGAGAGAGTTAAGAAGACTACTGTTCTGTAAACTGCCATTGACGATACGCTTAGTTTAGGGTGTGCAAACCAAACCAAGGTTCTCCATTGTATCCTGAAGGAGATTCGCCAGTTACACCTATTGCATCCAATCTACGAGGAGAGATTGGTGGGGGCGAATCGAACCTAAAGCCTAGTGTCCTTACATGCCTTAGAGATTGCGCATTACCATTATTTTCTTCTTCTTTATTGCAGATCCATACCCCACATACTAACAATCTTTTGGTTCGATTTCTGTAATAATGGCTGCAACGTTGAAGGAGATGACTTCTGACTTTATGAAACTTGAGAGGTTCGAAGGCGGAAACTTTCATCGTTGGCAAAAGAAGATGCACTTCCTTCTTACAACATTGAAGGTGGCATATGTGGTGAACACACCAAGACCAGAGGAAAGAGAAGATGAGACCATCAATGAGACTCGTGAGAGGAACAAGTGGGTTAATGATGACTACATTTGCATGGGGCATATTTTGAATGGCATGACCGACTCATTGTTCGATGTGTATAAAAATGCGGAATCCTCCAAAGAACTATGGGAGAAACTTGAGGCAAGATACATGATGGAGGACGCAACAAGTAAGAAATTTCTTGTTAGTCGTTTTAATAATTATAAAATGGTTGATGGTGTGCCTGTCATGGAACAAATGCATGAAATTGAACGTACTCTCAATAACTACAAACAACATAATATGCACATGGATGAAACCATCATTGTCTCCTCAATCATTGACAAACTTCCTCCTTCATGGAAAGACTTTAAAAGAAGTCTTAAACATCGGAAAGATGACATTTCTCTTGAACAATTGGGCAATCAGCTTCATTTAGAATAAGAGTATCGTAAACAAGATGATACTAAAGAACATTCTGTTCATGAGAAGGTCCATGTAGTAGAGGAAGGGAAATCTGGTAAGTCCTCTAAAAAGCGGAATCGAGATTTTGGAAAATCTCATGAAAGCAACAATGAGAATGACTACAAGAAAAAGAAAAAGAAAAATGGTTGTTTCTATTGTGGAAAACCAGGACATTTCAAGAGGAATCGTCGTTTCCTGAAAAAGGAAAAAGAGAAGGAATCTAGTGCAACAAAGGGCAATCTTGTTGCGGTCATTTCCGAAATCAACATGATAGAAGATGTTGGATCATGGTGGATTGACTCCGGTGCAACTCGTCATGTGTGTAAGAACAAGGATCTCTTCAAGACAATTAATGAAGAAGATGGAACTGTTCTATATATGGGAAATGCATCAACTGTCCAAGTTAAAGGCAAAGGGACGGTGAAACTAGAATTCACTTCGGGAAAAGTAGTCACTCTTACAGATGTTTATTATGTACCAGATGTTAGGAAGAATTTAATTTATGTACCGTTACTTAATAAGTACGAGTTCAAATGTGTATTTGAGGGAGACAAGTTTATTCTCTCTAAGGGAGGAATGTTTGTAGGAAAGGGATACCTTTGTGAGAATATGTTCAAACTCAATATTATTAATGATAACGGATTTATTTATGCTTATATTGTTGAGTCTTGTAATTTATGGCATTCTCGTTTAGGACATGTGAATTTTAGGAAAATGGATGAAATGATGAATTCATGTTTAATTCCTAAAACAAGTAGGATTTCGGATGCATGTACAACTTGTATACTAACTAAGATAACTAGATTTCCTTTTCCTAGAGTTGAAAGAAGTTCTAAAATGTTAGATTTAATTCATTATGATGTATGTGATTTACATGGTTGGCCCACTATAGGTGGTAAAAAATATTTTGTGACATTCATAGATGATTGTACTAGATATTGCTATGTATATTTAATGCATTCAAAGGATGAAGTGTTAGATAAATTTAAGATATTTAAAACAGAAGTAGAACTTCAACATGAAACATTTATTAAATGTTTTAGGAGTGATAGAGGAGGAGAGTTCTATAACCCTGGTTACTTTGAGTCTCATTGGAATAATTCACCAAACAACCGCACCTTATTCCCCACAACAAAAACGGCATAGCTGAAAGGAAAAATAGGGTATTGGAAGAAATGGTAAATGCAATGTTATCATATTCTGGTCTAGCAAAGGGTTATTGGGGAGAAGCCTTGTTGACGGCTTGTTATATCTTGAATAGAGTTCCAAACAAAAGGAACAAAATAACCCCATGTGAACTTTGGAAAAATAGAAAGCCCAACCTTGACTATTTCAAAGTTTGGGGTTGTAGGACAATAGTAAAAGTTCCTGAACCAAAAAGAAAGAAATTAGGTGAAAGGGGAATTGAATGTGTGTTCTTGGACTATGCTAAAAATAGCAAAGCATATAGATTCATGGTTATAGAATCTAATGACTCATATCCTGTAAATACAATAATTGAGTCTAGGGATGCTATCTTTCAAGAAGATAGGTTTAACTCAATTCCAAGTCACAAAAATGATGTTCATAGTAATGCACATAATCTAGAAACCAATGTATTTAATAATGATACTTTAGAGAGTTCAGAACTTAGAAGAAGTCAGAGAGCTAGGAAAGAGAAAACTTATGGACCAGACTTTTTCATGTTCCTTGTTGAAGGAACAAGAGAGTCCATAGACAGTTATGGATCAATATGTTATAATACAGAAAGTGATCCAGAAACATTCGAAGAGGCAATAAAGTCTTGAGATGCCGCTTTCTGGAAGGAAGCTATACAAGAGGAAATAGACTCAATAATGGGGAATAAAATGTGGAAACTAGTCGACCTCCCACCTGGTTCCAAACTTATAGGTTGTAAATGGATTTTCAAAAGGAAAATGAAGGTAGATGGAACCATAGATAAGTTTAAGGCAAGACTAGTTGCTAAGGGATTTACACAAAAAGAGGGCATTGACTATTTTGATACATATGCACCTGTGGAAAGAATTGCCTCAATTAGAGTGCTATTGGCACTTGCATCCATCTATAAGTTTGTCATTCATCAAATGGATGTGAAAACAACATTTCTTAATGGGGAGTTAGATGAAGAGGTGTATATGTCACAACCTGAAGGGTTTGTGGTTAATGGTCAAGAAAAGAAGGTGTGTAAATTGAATAAGGCATTGTATGGACTAAAACAAGCTCCTAAACAATGGCATCAAAAGTTTGATCAAGTTATGCTAGCCAATGGATATAAAATAAATGAATCTGACAAGCGTATTTATAGTAAATTCCATAATGGAAAAGGTGTTATGATTTGTTTATATGTTGATGATATGTTAATATTTGGTACTGATCTAGATGAGGTGGAAAAAACTAAGAGTTTCCTCTCTAGTAATTTTGATATGAAAGACTTAGGGGAAGCCGATGTGATACTAGGGATTAGAATAATAAGAGATGGTGAGAACATAGGTTTGTCCCAATCTCATTATATAGAAAAGGTGTTAAATAAATTTAATGAATTTGATTGTCAATCTGTTGTTACTCCATTTGATCATAACACTAATTTAGTACCAAATAAAGGTTGTCCAGTAGCACAACTTGAATACTCAAAAGTAATTGGATGCTTAATGTATGCCATGACATGTACTAGACCAGACATTGCATATGCTGTGTAGGTATACAAGTAATCCAAGCAAAGACCATTGGCATCTTTGTCAAGAGTATTGAAATACTTAAAGGGGACAATGAATTATAGTTTGAACTATAATGGGTATCCTTCAGTATTAGAAGGTTACACGGATGCCAGTTGGGTGACTTATACAGAAGATCATGCTTCAACAAGTGGTTGGGTCTTCACACTTGGTGGGGGTGCTATTTCTTGGGGATCCAAGAAACAAACTTGCATTGCTGACTCCACCATGGCTGCAGAATTCATAGCATTGGCAGCAGGAAGCAAAGAAGCTGAATGGATTAGAAATTTGATGTATGAGATACCAATTTGGCCAAAGCCAATAGCACCAATATCCATACATTGTGATAATCAATCAACACTATCAAAGGCATATAGCCAGGTTTATAATGGAACGTCCAGACACATTAGGCTAAGACATAGCTATGTAAAGGATTTGATTACAAATGGAGTAATATCCATAGTTTTTGTGAAAACAGAGAGGAATCTTGCAGATCCTTTGACGAAAGGACTGACAAGGGATATGGTGTTGAAAACATTATTAGGGATGGGACTCAAGCCCATATCTACATGATCACTAATGGTGGAAACCCGACTCACACTTGAGTAGAATCAAGTCTTGAGTTCAATGGGCCAAAGTACACTATGAGAGTGATTGCAAGTACTTGACAAATAGATGCATCCCAAGGTTTAAAAGTACTTGGAAACCATAAGGACATAAAAGAAAAGGGTGAGCTTTTGCTCTTAATGGACCTATAGCATATATGTGCTGAGGTGCCCAACTTATGGGGGTGCTTTTGGTAAAGTCCACCTATATGAGAGTGAAGTGGGGCTGCTTCTTAGAGTTGGGCTTGACTCTGTAAGCTCTCATGAAAAGGATACACGACACAAGACCTTACCAAATGTGTCACACTACCACGTCGTTCAATGGTACCGAGATTTCATGTGTAAGTCATGCACGCTTGTTCTAATGAATATTTGGTTCAAAGCTTATCTACCAAATTATTCGGGGATGAGTGGAACCCATGACTTACTAAGCAAAAGTTCAAATCCCCAAGATACCTTTGTCTGAAAGCATGCGATTTCCGGAATAATGGGATTTGGATTTATTTTGAAAATGGTGGGGGATTGTGAGAGATTTTCAAAAATCTGTAAAATGGTTAAAAACATATAACAACGCACAACTATCATAAAACGATTAAATGGCCCAGTGGTCGTGACCTTACATATTTGTTGAGTTGGTGCAAGTTCGATTCCTGCAACATTTTTGTTGAGTAATATGACCGTTATTCAACGGATAGGAAAAATTAAAAAGGCAAACCGCCATTGTGCGGATTCGAACCCGAGACCTATGCACGCAAGGGACACGTCTGTTGGCCGCTAGGCTAACGAGTATTATGTGTCAGTATGTAATCGCTATTGTTACTTAAGTAACGAATTTGGCAGTTACCGAATCCTTTGAAGGGTTGTTTTGCTTCACCAAGTGACATGAGTTGGTTTATAAATAGGACCATATGCATGCAGTAATGGATACGAAAATCTCAGAACTTCCCAAGCCATCTTCACTCCAAATCACCTTCTTTTCTCCCTTGTGCGCAGAGAGAGTTAAGAAGACTATTGTTCTGTAAACTGTCGTTGACGATATGCTTGGTTTAGGGTGTGCAAACCAAACCAAGGTTCTCCATTGTATCCTGAAGGGGATTCGCCAGTTACACCTGTTGCATCCAATCTACGAGGAGAGATTGGTGGAGGCGAATCGAACCTAAAGCCTAGTGTCCTCACACGCCTTGGAGATTGCGCATTACCATTATTTTCTTCTTTTTTGTTGCAGATCCATACCCCACATACTAACAAGAGTTAAGCTACAATTGATGCTATTAATTTGAATTCTCTTCTCGTTTTCTTTAGGCAAATTAACAGTGACTCGGTGGCTTTTACATCAGGAACACCAAGAAGTAAGTGAAATTTTCTTGTTGTCTTGGTGTTTCTTTCCCTTTATATAGCAGTAATGAACAGAGTTATGTATAACACAATAGCTAAATGATCATTGTTCATGTTTGGTAGGTTCTGATGACCAATGGAGAATGGACCACTAGGCACTAGCTGGTGGGAGCAATTCAAGGTGCTCCTTAAGAGGGGTTTTTAATGTACTAGTCTCAAGCCTTCACTAGTTACATTTGTGTTAACCCTCTTGATCATGCTTTTTAATGTACTAGTCTCTCAAGGGATAGGCCTAGCACTTGGGGCCATTCTCATGGATGTGAAGCAGGCCACAACTCTAGCTTCAGTGACCTGGTCTGTTAGCTAGTGGTTACTACATTTAGCAGATGTCATCTTTATGCAATAGTCACTTTAGTTAATTTGTATTCACTTTCATTATACGGATTCAATACTTTATCTAGTTGATTTTACACTTTCATAAGTACTTTTGTATTGAACACTATGACGTTTATTTTATATTGATTTTGATATTTATGACTTGGTCATGGTTTATATGTATATTTTTATCTTATATATTCAGGTTTTGTTTAATCAAAGGTAGCAAATTGATGTTTTTCTTGTAGTGAATGTTGCAAAAATAAGCGATGAGTTCTTTGTCGTCGTTAAATCCGTCGCAAAACATCTTTTTTAGTTGTTAAATTCGTCGCTAAAATCATATATTTGTCATTAAATTTGTCGCTAATTATGATGAATAATTTAATTTTTGTCGCAGGTAGCGACAAATGTATTTTTGTTGTAAACAGCGACGAATCCCAATTCATCATAAACAGCGACGGAATTACAAAATTTAAAGTTATGTCTTTTAAACATTTTTAGAGACAACTTTTTTATTGTTAGCGACGACTTTTTTTTGTCGCTAACAGCAACAACATACAAATTCCATCATTAAGTTTAGCGACGCCACTTTTTTCGACGAATTTTTTCTCGTCGCTAATTTCGTCATTAATTAATTTAACAACGGATTTTTCCACTTTAGCGACGAAATATGTCCATTTCAATTTTTTTAGTAACGAGACCCTTTTTGCCAACTGAACTTATACTTGGAAATAATTTACTGAGAAGAGGCTAGAAATTTTCCAGATGCATGTATACTTCTTTTTTGGAATTTTCGTTATTAGTTTGGAATTATAACTTTTAATTAATTATAACGGTTAATTAATTTTTACAACATCAATCTGTATGTGCTTGTTCATCGCTACTCCAGAGTCCACAATCCCAATAATTGACTTATAATAGCTGTGGGGGAAGTTTATTTCCTAGCCTGTTACAGTGTTTCTAGTATTTTACTTTTGGGTTTGTGGATGTTTTTAAAGTTGCTCTTTAGCTTGCTTTTTTGCTTAGACTTTTATAAATCAAATGATGTCCGAAGATGGTCTGTATTTTATTTACTAGGTTTGCTCTTGGGCCCTTTTTTGTAGTTAGGTTGGAGTATTCCTCGTCAACATATTTTAACTTATTAAAAAAAATTTAATTATATTTTTGGTCCCTCAACTTTTTTAATTATGTGATTTTGACCCCTCAAATATTTTATTGCACTTTTGGTCCCTCAACTTTTTCAATTCTGTGATTTTGGTCTCTCAAAAATTTTAATTACACATTTTATCCCTCAACTTTTAAAATTGTGCGATTTTGATCTCTAAAAAATTTAATTGCACATTGACTTATTATGGAGGGAATGACTGATTTTGCACAATTCGACAAATTAGAGGACCAAATGTGCAATTAAATTTTTGAGAAACCAAAATCGCACAATTAAAAAGTTAAGGGACAAAATGTACCATTAATTTTTTGAGGGACCAAAATTACATATTTAAAAAAGTTGAGGGATAAAAATACAATTAAGCAAAAAAAAAAAATATTCATCAGTCATCAGTCATTAGTAACAAGTCACCGGTCATCAGTCATCAGCCATCACTCAGTCTTATCTCTTAGAATTGCTTACGAACCTTTCAAATTACCAAAATTCTCTGCTAAAACCCCTATAAATACCTCACAAGAGCACTTATTTTTTTCATCAAACATATAAAGCATTTCTACATTACTACTGGTGAATATAACCAAAATGGGGACATGCAAGGTTTCATTTTCTCTATTCTGTGTCTTGGGCTTAGTCATTGTGGGTCATGTTGCCTATGCTCAAGACTCGCAAGCAGACTACCTCAACGCCCATAACGCTGCACGATCACAGGTGAATGTTCCGAACTTGGTTTGGGATGATACTGTTGCTAGTTTTGCACAGAACTATGCCAATCAACGTAAAGGTGATTGCCAACTGGTCCACTCAGGTGGCGGTGGGCGTTATGGGGAGAACCTTGCAGGGAGCAGTGGTGACCTAAGTGGTGCAGATGCAGTGGGATTGTGGGTGAATGAGAAACCCAACTATGACTACAATTCTAACTCCTGTATTAATGGTCAGCAGTGCCTGCACTATACTCAGGTGGTTTGGAGGAACACAGTACGCGTTGGATGTGCCAAAGTAAGATGTGATAATGGAGGCACATTCATAGGTTGCAACTATGATCCCCCTGGCAACTACGTTGGGCAATGGCCTTACTAAGTGATTCTCATCAGTTAGCAAGACTGCTTATATATTAAGAATAATATAATAAAATCATGAATAATGTTGATGACCTTACTAAGTGATTCTGTCAGCAAGACTGCAACAATAAAATCATGAATTTAGGCTTTTAGGCTATGATAACAAATTCATGTTATGGTACTTTTTCAATGTATTGAAATAATAAAATAATGTAAATGAGTTCATAACTCACATAATTATTATTAATGTAAGTTTTAATTGTGCTGCTGCAATTGACGTTATTAGCTAAATCCCAATCTTAATCCCCCTTTTATTTTTGTTTCCTCTTGGACTTTAATTAATAGCATATGTTATAGTTTTTACTTCATTTTTTCTTCTTAATTTAAGCCAAAACCATTTTTCCCCGAGGGTTTGTGTTCATAATTCACAATTAATTTGATCTTAAGGGTGCGTTCGATTTGCAAAAATTCAGGGGACTGGACAGCATAAAAATTTTTGTGCCTTGTTTGATTTGAAAAGTGGTCAGGGGATAGGACAAAAAAGGTGGTGAGGGACACGACAAAAACCCAAAATTTTGTCCCCCACCAAACCATGGGACAAAAAGTTGTCCCATAGACAAACTAACAAAAGACAAAATTATCCTTACATCTCTCTCCTCTCTTCTCTCTCCCTCTCTCTCATCTCTCTCTCCTCTCTCTCTCCCTCCCTCCCTCCCTCCCTCCTCTCTCTCTCCTCTCTATCTCTTTCTCTCTCCTCTCTGTCCTCTCTCTCTACATAATTATATAAAATTATATATTGTATATTTATATATTAAATAATATATATTATAAAGGGTATTCTGATAAATTTAATATTATTTTGTTTGTGCTGGTGCTGTCCATTATCCATCAAACAATGTACAAGACAAAGAATTGTCATGTAACTCAAGGATTTGTCCTGTGCTGTCCAGATACCTTTTGCAAATCAAACGCACCCTAATATCAATATAAGGTTATTTTAGATAACATCATGATTTAATATCAATATCAATATCATATCCCTTAATATAGTGATCTTTAACTTATTATCTTTAACTTCGAGACTGGACCGGGTATTCGAGCTCGGTGGCCGAGTTTCACTATTCGGCCAGTACAATTCCAATTACGCGGGTCATCAAAGTAAATCGTCGGGTTATCTATGATTGAAACCGTCTTCTACCTCGCACCGATACATGAACCTTGAATAGTAAGTGCAATTTTCGTTTCTGCTCTTTGACTCAACGATACTTTATTTATCATTCGGTAGCGGTGAATTTTGTGTTTTGTGAAGCGTTGATTCAATTTTGTTTTACCTTTTGTGTTTTGTGAAGCGTTGATTCAATTTTGTTATATAGAGGATCTGCTACTAAAAAATTCAATGTTGATTTAGATCTGTTTAGAAATGTCAGTTTCTCTGATTCAGTTTGTAGACTTTAGGTTTTCAATTTTAGAAAGGAAAATTTGAATGTCTATCCCATGTTTGACAGAATGCCTGAAAAAATAGAACAGATAATCTTTCTTATCAATTTTCCTAATATATTATCTATGTTTCTTGTTAAGAGAGTATTTCAAGCAGAGAAAGTTAATCAGTTTGGCGAAGGCGTTGCAGGTATATATGCATCCCTATTACTTTCATTTCATCTGGGACACTTAAAATCTGATTCATCAATTTCCAAGATGCACAAATTAGCGGTCACCATCTTCACACTACCATATATGAATATAAGACGTGGTCCAGGATTGTGGGTGAATGAGAAACCCTACTATGACTATGATTCTAACTCCTGCATTAATGATCAGCAGTGCCTGCACTATACTCAGGTGGTTTGGAGGAACGCAATACGTGTTGGATGTGCCAAAGTAAGATGTGATAATGGAGGCACATTCATAGGTTGCAACTATTATCCCCCTGGTAAATGTTGGGGAAAGACCTTACTAAGCCATTCTGCAACAATAAAATCATGAATTTTGGCTACGATAGCAAATTCATGTTATGGTATTTTTTCAATGTATTGAAATAATAAAATAATGTTAATGATATCAAAACTCACGTACATAATTAGTATTATTGTACTAAGTAAGTTTAAATTGTGGTGGTGCGTTTAATGTTATAAGTTTTTTTTTTAAGGGATGTTATAAGTAGGACTGGACAAAAAAAAAAAACCCGACCGGAACTCGAGAAAACCGAAACAGGAAATGGTCATGCGGGCGGGTCGAAGCGGGTGTCGGGTACCCAAATGAAACCCGAAGCATGTCTATCTCTGTGTCCTACTAGCTACTACTTTACGCATGTCCAATGCATTAAACTAATACGTTACCAGGGCATTTAATAAAGTTACAGCTATTTGCATCAAAATAATATTAAATTGCCTAGAGAAAGAGCAAAAGACAACTTGGAAATCGGGAAGTGAAAATAGTTGCCCACTGCCCAATGACTTGTCCACTGCCCTATGCCCCAAAACAGCTACACACTTGACTTTTGATTTCTCTCTCTCCAATCTTTTTTATCTGGTTGATTCTTATTCCTTTAACCGTGTGCGATATTCCTTTTATCAGTATTTTCGACACTGCTAGTTCCACAAACACATCTATGGAGGCCCTTTCTTCACTTCATCACCGTCACCAACTTCTATGATCCTCTGTTCATCCTTCACTATCATCGGCCCCGTCTTCTGGTCCCTCCGGCGACCTCCTCCAAGCACCGATGACGATGAGTCCCGCATTTCCATCCACACCCGTAAGTCTAACCGAGGGAAATAGATAGTCACCCACACATTCTTCAGACTCTCCCTATTCCTCTCTTTCTCTTTACATGGAGTCCCTGCAACTCGAGCCCATCTCTCTCGCGCGTTGATCTGATACAGAGGCCTTCGTTGCTTCTTTTCGCCGCCGTCAAGAGCATCATGTGGCCGTCGTCCGCAGCGGTGACCAAGCCCGTCTCTCGGCCAGCACCTCGTTATCTTGCTCCGTCGGCGCCGCTGACCCGCTCTGCCATGCATGTCCTTCGATCTTCCACTCCGTAGCATCACAGGTCCTCTGCCCCATCGTGAGACGCATCCAACCATCCTCCATCCAGATCTGTGAATGAAGAAAGCACATAACGAAGAATAGGTGCTTTTTTGTTGTAAATTTTGATTATTTTTGTTGAAAATTATATGATTTTATTGAAAGTTTGAAGCTTTATGGGTTTATGTTCTTGTTGAAGTTTGATGCTTCTGGGTTTATGTTTGAAATTTTCTTGGTTTATGGTTGCTATTTTTCATTCTTTGGATCTTCTTCTCCTTCTATGCTTTCTGCAAATTTTTTTTGGTTATCCTAAACCGAGACAACCCACCCGCACACACCCGCCACCCGCACACCCGCCACCCGCCTTATCCAAAGCTTCAATCGGACGGGAATGGGTCAGTATTTTAGTGTCCAAAACCGACCAAAACTGACATACGTCATCCGAACCCGACCATAACCGACCGATGTCCACCCCTAGTTATAAGTTAAATCCCTATCTTTTTCTTTTTGACTGAATTAAATCCCTATCTTATTCCCCCTATTATTTCGGTTTCCACTTTGACTGTTTTTTTTTTACTGGATTTTCTCTTTGACTTTAATTAATAGCTAGCATATGTTAAAGTTTTTAGTTTATTTTTTCTTCTTATTTTAAGTTAAAAACCATTTTTTCCTACGGTTTGTGTCCATTCACAATTAATTTGATCTTAATCACATAACGCATACACTACCATCTTTATTAATGAAGACTATCGGATGGGAACATCTATTTTTGAACGATTTGAATTGAACTCATTAAGTAATGCTTGCATCACACTCATATTTACACGCCCTTTATTATTGGGTGAATTTCATGTCTCACCAGATCTCACATAAAATTCACCTAATAATAAATAGTGTGTCGAGAATGAGTGTGATAAAGAGTATGTTATTAGTATTTTTCAAATAAATAAATCTCACGCTCAATAAGGATTGTTAATTATGAGAGGATCCAAAAAGGATAAGACTCTTATAGACTAGTTTTTTTTCTTTTTTTTTTTTGGTAACCATGATATTAGTACGAAGTATCCACTACCGTTAGCAGTGATTAATCTCCGTCGGGGAACCTGTTGGGCACACAAGGTGGGTTTTCCCTTACCAACCAAGTTTTCTCCACACACAAGAGTCAGGATTCGAACCCATGAACCACTTGTTTAAGATGTCCACTGTTCAAATCCCTTACCATTTGGACCAACCACATGTATGTGACTAATTTGGCTTCTAAAATTAGAGTCCAGCTTACCAAAAAAAAAAGAGTTCATCTATCTAAAAATAATAGAAATTTGAATATAAACTTAATGAAAATACTGTATAAAAAGAAAGAAAGTAAAAAATATTTTGCTAGTATTCCTCTTTCTAATATAATTTCGTAAAAAATAAGCACTCTTATGTATATAGAGGTGGCAAAATTGGCCAACCCGCCCGTCTTGTCATTGACCCACCAAAAATCGGGTGGGGCGAATTGGCCCGTGTTGATAAAATGGGTTGATTCCCCCAACCCGTCGAAAATAATAAAATTTAAAAATTGTAAAAAATAAAATACAAAAATAAAATTACTAACATACCAATATCATAAAAAATATCATAAAATACAAATAATTATTTTTCAGTAATGAACTAACTAATATATAAATATATTACTGAACATGATGAACTACATACTAATATATATACTCCTAATGGGAGAGTAACTGTAAGCTAAAAATATATAAAGATATATAGAATGGGATGAACTAATTAATGACCTAACACTAGTGGAAAATATACATTAGACGGTAAAGGTTTACGTCAGTTAACCAAAAGCTAGACGTTAAAAAGGAGGCGGTGGCAGTTTTGTAAATATCAGGCTTCATTAATTCAATTTTAACGTCAGTTGTTTTAAGGACTGACGTTAAAAGTGAAGAGACTTACTTATTATAACGTCAGTTCAATAAAGAACTGACGTTAAAAGTGAACATTTTAACGTCAGTTCTTTATTGAACTGACGTTATAAGTAAGTCTCTTCACTTTTAACGTCAGTCCCTACATCAACAGACGTTAAAAGTTATTTTAATAATTTTTTTTATCTAGTATACGATTCCTTCCGCATTGCCTTCCTCAAAGTTTCAGTTTCACATGAATTGCTTTGATGTTTTGTGTTTCTGTTTTGAAAACTAAAATATATGTGTGAAGTATAAGTTGAATCAATAACCCAAACCGGATCTCATTCATGAAGTGTAATACAGACTGATCGATACAGAAGATTGACAGGGTTTAAAATCCTATAAAAAGTTACATTGAAAGGGTTTAAAATCCTGAAAGGGTTTAAAATCCTATAAAAAGTTACATTGAAAGGGTTTAAAATCCTAAACATTAAAGCTACATCCCATCAGAGAGTTTTATGAAATATGCCAAAGGGAAAACTATATATACTCCGAAGACCTCAGAAAACTGGGGGGCATGAGAGAGCTCAAGAGAGAGGCAAAAACAGGTGCACCAGATCCGTTTCAAGCAAAGGCAGTGGTTCCAGAGACTTCCAAGACGGTCACTTGCTGCCAAAGCTGAGGTTTTGGAACTGTGACCCCGAGCACTGATTAGCCCTCCAAGTGTGATTCTCCGGAAGGTGATAAGGTGAGCAACTCACACAATGTAATTTTCTCAGACTTATCACCCATGCAATGTAATTTACTCAAACTCAGAAGTTGTTTGACCATTAAGACAAAGACCTTTGAGTCTAGGAATAGGAAGAAAGAGTGATGAAGTTAATCTCCACGGCAGAGCCATATTGTGAAGCAGAAAATTAAAAGGATGGAAGGAAGCTATTTATAGGAGCGGGGATGAAGTTACTAAGCTATTTCGATTTTGTTGAAAACTTACCTATAAACTTAATGCTCATTAAGAGGATTGAGTTACAAGGTGCATGGGTAAGTAGCACGAAGACAGTCAAAGGAATGAATGTTTTTGCAGATATCTATACACTTTTAACGTCAGCTTTTTAAAAAACCGGCGTTAAAAGTGTTTTTAATAAAAATATTAATTGTTAACGTCAGGTTTTTATACAACCGGCGTTAAAAGTTTGATTTTTACTTGATTAAATAAATAGTGGCGTAAATAATCCTATATATTATACACACGCGAGAATGAATATTGGAAATAATGTAATTAATATCACGGAACTTGGCAGTCATCAAATAAGTTGACGTTAAAAATGAGGTGGTGGGTAAACTATTTGCGTCAGTTCTATAAATAACTGACGTAAATAATTATGAAACTCATTTCATTGGTTGTCATGTCCCTGTTGTCCCTCTTAACGCAGATCACTCCATATAGTACTGCAGTTTATTTCTAAACCTTTTTTTATACAAGTTTATTTTTAATTTTTATTAATTAGCTTGAATTAGTAAACAAATTATTGTGCAAATTAAAATAAATAAACACTTAACATAAAACAAGATATATGTATAATCAAATCGTATGACATTAATTGAAGCGATTCATAAGTTAAATTACATGATTAAAAGATAAAAAATTTCTGCAACATAGCCCTAAAATATAAAAAAGTTTCTGCATCAACATCATTTTCTTCTCAGTCCTGTCATCAGAAACTCCAATGGATGCATCACCTCCCTCACTTGAATTCCAAGATGCAAAGTAAATCCTCAGTCACTAGCAGCGAAAGCAAAGTGAAATGGATCTTTGCATCTTTCTTCTTCAGTGGAGTTCCTTGATGCATCATCTTGAATCCACAATCACTTGCTTCCAAAGCAAAGTGAAAGGGATGACGGGGATGAAATAAAGTGAGAGAATCACATTACGTGATTCACCCAACCTTAATATCGACGCAATGTAATTTATTCAAACTTAGAAGTTGTTTGACCATTAAGACAAAGACCTTTGAGTCTAGGAATAGGAAGAAAGAGTGATGAAGTTAATCTCCACGGCAGAGCCATATTGTGAAGCAGAAAATTAATTAAAAGGAGATGGAAGCTAGGAAGCTATTTATAGGAGCAGTGGATGAAGTTACTAAGTTATTCTGATTTTCTTGAAAACTTATCTATAAACTTAATGCTCATTAAGAGGATTAGGTACAAAGGTGAATGGGTAAGTAGCACAGTAGTCAAGGGAATGAATGTTTCTGCAGAAACTAATAAACCTTTAACGTCCGTTGTGTAATACAACTGACGTAAGAAGTTGTGAGTGTTTTTAACATCAGTTTCTTAATACAACTTACGTTAAATATATGACATTTAACGTCGTTATTACTAACAACCGACGTAATAAGTGTGAGAGTTTTTAACGTCGGTTTATTAAGACAACTGACGTTAAATATATGATCTTCAACGTCAGGTTTTACCAAAAACTGACGTAAAATGTTGTTTTATTTTAATTATAACGTTTACCCCCGCGCGCCTTCTCCACTTCTCTACGTCTTTTCTCTTTTCATCACGCTCAACTCTCACTCTCGCTCTCACTCTGCCCTAATCGCGCGCTCATCTCCACCGCAACCACCGCGAGGGCTTCTTCGCCACCACCGTGAGGTACACTCTTAACCCCTAACTCTGTCTTTCCCGCTCCTTCTTTGCAATAACTTGACATCTCTCTTTCCCCTGGCCTTCCCGCGTACTAACTCTCCTTGTCCCTCTGCTCTCAGTAACCACATCGAACGTTGGCCACCACTCGAGCTTCCCCCCCACCACCACGCGAGCGCCTATTTCTGGTGAGTCTTTAATTAGGGCACATTTTTTTATTCACGGTTTTGAGTGCATGCATGTTGCTCTGCTGGTTTGAAACTGTAGTCTCGGTAGTTGAAACTTGAAACTGTGAGTTTGAGTTGTTTGGAATGTCTCTATTTTTGGTTTTGAGTGTATGTTGAAACTGTAGTCTCAGTAGTTGTAACTTTAAACCGTGAGTTTGAGTTGTTTAGAATGTCTCTATTTTTGGTTTTGAGTGCATGTTGCTCTGCTGGTTGATCTGTCACGGCCGTGATGCTCATCACGGCTAGGCCGTGATCAGTTCTGCCTATGAGGGTCTGATTCAGTTGGCACGTTACGGCCGTGATGGACATCACGGCCAGGCCGTGACCAGTGCTTGGCAATGTTCAAAAACTATAGTTTTCAATCTCCCGTATTGTCCTTATATTGGATATATAGATGTTTTGTATATCTACAGGACCTATCTAGTTATTTTTATTTATACTTCTGTATTTATTTTGAGTTATAACCTATGTTAATACATATATATTGTTTTTGAACAGGCATACATATGGATCAGTCGGATAGCCCACATGCACGGGAGGACATGTTGGGGTTTCCGAGACCCGATCACGCCTACGCCTGCTGATTCTAGTGTAAGTTTACATGCATGTTATATCTTGTCTTTAGTCCTTCTTGTTAATGTAAGTTTATAATGTTACAACCCTCTATTTTATCATTTTTTTTGTCCATACGGACATCACGAGGCTCATAGGAAACGGGGTAGAGGAGCCACCTCGTTGAAGAAACTAGAGAAGGACAGCAGAGCGGGATGAAGCTTGAGGTGTCCTTCGATGCTAATCTAAATGTCCAAGGACCCCGTGCTAAAGAATTTAATAAGTGGGTGTTTCTACAAGATAATCAGCACGTAAGAATAAACTACAACCACTGGAATGACGTTACACAGAACGTTAAGTATCAGATTTGTGAGGCTATCACGGTATTTTACCTTTACATTCGTTTGATTTACATTATCATATAATTATCCGAGTTATAATCCATCCAGTTGTTATATATGTATCTAATGTGTAGGTAGCTTGGACTGTGCCAAATGACGAGGATCATCGTCATAAATGTATGAAAATGGCATCAAAGCGTTGGAATGGGTTCAAGCATGATCTTACCAGGTATTATCTATCCGGGAAGAAGCGGCTTGATAAAATGTTCTCGGATTATCCCCTGGATTGATCGGGATACTTGGGATATGTTTGCCAGGAGTCGACAGGATGAAGAATTTCAGGTTGGTTGATTAAGTTAATTTTGTATGCTTATTATAGATCATTTAACTATATTTAATTATGTGTTTTTGTTTGAATAGGCTAAGGCAAATAAGGGTCGGCGCAGAATCGGGCGAAGAACGTCCACCGCCACACCATGTCTCGGGGTGGGTACCATACTCGGATCCAGCGAGATGATGGCGGATAGGCTGAGGGCGAAGGGAAGAGCACTCTGCTAGGATTGAAAGAGGAGAGGTGCACGAGGGCACACCATCAAGTCCTCCGTCGGACATCGACCGCGAGGATGTCCAGTTAGCCGGCCGCATGACAAAGGCGGAATCTTTTAAAGCCGATGCCACTCGCGAAGTGGCGAGATAAGATTGTAAGTAAATAATTAACTTGATTTCAATTGATATTTGTATAGATACTTGCAACACTTTTCACTTGCACGTTTTTTCATTTTTTTCATTGTAGATGGATCTTAAAGCAAAATCCTCCCGGGCGCATTCGTCCCCTTCCGATGAGCAGGACGTCTTGATGATTGCTCTAGGCAAGAAAGACCATCCTGGTCGGGTTCTCGGTGTTCCCGGAACGTGACCATCAAACAATATTATGGCAAGTCTGCTTCACGAAGCGGGTGGTCAATGAAGCATCAATTTTGGCTGACATTACTCAAGACCTCATTACCAACCCGGATATTACATCACATCTCGATGCAAGGCTTAATAGCCAACCAGAATTCAAGCGGCGCTTGCCAGAGAGCTTTCCTCCGTCGGTACATCCCAGGACACCGCAAGGCTTGCCAACGCTTCACATGTGAGCACAAAAGAGAGTTTTAGTATGGCACATGTGGAGGACGATGAGTTGGCAGCTAGGGAGCGGGAGTTGGAAGTCCAGCGCCATGAGCATGAGTTGGAAATGAAAAGGCGTGAGCTTGAGTTGGACTCCAAACGACGTGAGCTCGAAATGTTAGCAAAGGTATTTATTAATTATTAATGTCCAAAATAGTCAAATAATTACTTGTGTTTTTTTAATTATCAAAAACTTATATATTTTATTTTCCTAAACTGAAGGCCAAGTCGACGTCGGTGCCGCTGTCACCTATCACTCGTTTGTTCTCACTTGGTGAGGATTATGCGTATGAGATTTTTGAATGTCCATTGGAGCACGATGGATGGGTGGCACGCCAAAATCAAGAGAGGATATTTTCCTTCGTTGGTGACGATCTCAGGAACGCCTGCAGAAATAACGTCTGGATGAACGGCAATGTCATCAGTCTCTGGTGCACGTAAGTTAATTTTAATTTTATAACTTATTTATTTTTGGTATTTTTCCATTTAATAATTTATTTTAATTTCAATATATATATTATGTAATTAACATCCACACCCTTTTCATATCTTAGGTATCTCCATCGTCTTGACTTGATAAGGCGTTGCATCGGTTTACGGTTTCTTAGATCCGTCAATCCTTCTCGCCCGAGTTCTTTCTTTGGCGATGCATTGAGTAAATACATAGGGAAGGTGTTGGGAGACAATCCGAAAGAATTATATCTGGCTCCCTACTTGTATGAATGACCATTGGCAGTTGTTGGTACTTCACCCGTCTAGGCATCTTGTCATATTCTTACGCTCTCTCCACCATGATCCGCCACCGAAGGTGGTGGAAGTCATAAATATGTAAGTAACTAATCTTAAATTAAATTTAAGTTTTAATATCAGTTGTTTTTAGTTTATTACGCACATGATAAATGAGTTTGTTACTTGATCGACATGATTATTTGTTTATGATAGCGCGGCGAGTAGTAGCATAAGTTGCGCCAACGGGAGAAGTAGGACTTCTAAGGCTAAAGCAAATCCTGTATGGAACATCCTCAAGGTTTGGTAGTTTATTTATCAAATAATTATTATTATAATTACTAATTTATGTGTATATTCAACCGACGTTGAAATTAATTTTGTTGGTAGTCTCGATTTCAACTTTGACAGGTTGGTCGTGCGGCTATTATGTGATGCTTCATATCTTTGAACATAGTCTCTCTGCATCTATTACGGAAGGATGGAAGAAGGTAATATTTAAACAACTTGTTAAATTATATATTATAGTTTTGAAGATGACTTGCATTGATGTTATTGTTATTATTTGAACGTGTCTAGGCATTTATCGACCAATCGCCTATTGAACAAGATGAGTTAAGAGACTTGAGGATGCGCTTCGCCGAATTCTTCTTCAAGTATGCGGCTGAAAAAGGAATTGCCAACATACCTCCGCACTACTTAGATAAATAGTTTTTTTGTTCGACTTTAGAAACTAATTAATAACATGTATATATATATCCTTAGATAGTTTTGTTTTTTAGACATTGGAACTAAAATTTATTTATATATATACATGGGTTTTGGTTTTAAGTCCCCCATTGTTCAATTTTCCTTTGCAATTCTGTAATGTGTGTGATAGTCGTATTCTTGGGATTGAATGCGGGGATAGGCCGAGGGGGTGATATTTTAAAACTGAATTTAAATAAATAAAAAACTTATTAACGTCAGTTGTATCAAACAACTGACGTTAATAGTATTTTATAAAATATACAGTACTCTATTAACGTCAGTTGTTTATTACAGCTGACGTTAAAATTAAACCTTTAACGTCAGTTCTTTATAACAACTGACGTTAGTTTTAACAAAATCAACGTCCGTTGTATTAAAAAACTGACGTTAATAGTTTTATTTTAACGTCGGTTTTGTTAAGGAACTGACGTTAATAGTGTTATATTTAACGTCAGTTCTCAACTGACGTTAAAATAGTAACTATTAACGTCAGCTGTATTTACGTCAGTCAGTATTCTGACGTAAAAAATCAATTTTAACTGACGTAAAAAGCACTTATTGCACTAGTGTAATGAATGAGTAAACTAAAAACAATTTTAGTACAAATTTTTTTTCTAAATAAGTGTGTTGGCAGGCCAACCCGTCTCATCCACCTCCGACCCATTTTCTTGATGGGTTAGGTGGGACGAGTCAAAACGGGTTAGTGAATTGCCATTCTCAATCCAAACTGCAAAAATTGGCGGGTTAATTAAACCCTATTTTGCCAACTCTACCTTTTTTTTTTTTTTTATAAACTTCATTATACTAAAAGAGCACATGAGGTGCTCAACCTAATTACAATACAATTACCATTACATACAAAGACTAAGATAAAACTTCAACAAAGAATCCTTAGGTTGAAGCTCTAACTAAGTCCCTTAATTTTCCCCCATAAGAAAAAACCCAAAAATCCCCCCCCCCCCCCCAAAAAAATAAAATAAAATGCATTCAATAGATTGAAATAGTCTGCTGCCACATAAAGTTGACGCAGCCCAATTATAAGATCCAAATCCAGCTTTTATCATCTAGCACCATAACCACTAAGGTGGCGTTTGGAAGAGCTTATTTAAGCTCCTTTTGATTTATCTGATGACATAAGCTCTTATACAGTGTGTTTGGCAGAGCTTATAAAAATAACTTATGCCATCCGATAAGGAGTTTTTGACTTATTTTCATAGGTCACTGGGAGAAGCTTATGGAATTATCATAAGAGCTTATGCACTCAACACCCTCTCCGTGTTTTTCACTATTCGAATCCTCTCATACTCCTTTCTTTCTTTTTCTTTCTTTAAGTGCTTATGGCATAAGCTCTCATATGATAAGATCTTATGTGATAAATTCTTAATTAAGTTGTTTACCCAAACGCACCCTAAGTACTGGCCAACTCACACATTTGTTTCTTTTGACTCATTGCCAACAATCTCCCCCTATACCAACACAATACCCGCTATCATCTTGAAAGCCTATCCAAATTTCTCTCCTCTTCCTTTATACATTAACCAACATAAACCCCACACTAAAATCATGAAGATCATTATAGAGATCCACTAGTTCACCAATCATAAAAACATACACCACATTTTCCACCTTTTAAAAATATCAAGCATACATGACTGTCCTCACACCACTATAGCATTATATTAGCAGAAATGATAACCATGCAAAATAGATCTTTCAAAACAACCCTCCATATTACTCTTCCTTCCCTGCTTCTACCCCACACCTGCTGTCCAACCCGAGCCCCAACAGTTTCCTTCTTGGTATTTAACCTTTTGTGCCTGTTTTCTTTTTTAACTCTCTTGACTTATATTAAAAATTACCAGAAAGTTATCCGGCATACCCTCTTCCATCTCCACCTTCTTGCCATCAATTAAGAATAAATATCAAAAGCATTTAGGGGTGGCAAAATGATCCATTTGTCCATTATCCATCCAATCCATCCATGAGAAAATTCATCCAATCTATCCATTTATAAAAAAATAATATAAATGGATTGGATTATTTTTTAGTGGATGGTTTATGATTCATCCAATATTTGTTAAAATCCATTGGACCAATAATAAAAAATATAATGGATCAACTTTTATCCATTCCAAAACCAATTTATTTTTTTCATATTATTTTTCACCAAATAAAAAAACCTCCATTTGTAACAAAAAAAAACACTCCATCTATTTTTTTCTTCCGTTACCTATTATTTTTTCTTCACTACTTTTTATTTTATTTATCTGTTTTTTTTGTTATATTAAATATTAACTAATTAATTGTTCTCAAGCACCAGTAGTAGTCCATGTTATCACGTACGTTTTCTTTTTTTGTTGTCTTTTTTTTTTGCTGAGAAACTTAAAAAAAAAATATTAACTAATTGAAAGCACAGAGTCGTAACAAGTTTCGTAAAACAATGTCATGGAGTGTTGTGGCTAAACAACCTCTGTAGATACATATAATCAATAACTCCCATATAATAATAGAAAATTGACCGTGATACAAAATGGTCGTGAGATAGAGTGGAGAGAGAGTAAAGATAGAGAGAGAGTAGGAAAAAAAGCGAGAGAGAGAAAGGGTAGAGAGAGGAAGAAAAAGGAGAGAGTGATATAGAGATAATATTTTTAATTTTTTTTACAAATTCTTTTATGTTTAAAAATATTTTATGGATGGATTAAAGAGATATAAAATTATTTAATTTCGTAAAATAAATTTTAGTGGATGGATTGGAAATCCATCCATGAAAAGTTGTTAATGGATGAATCGGGTGGATTTTATTTAATGGATCATGGATGGATTGGATTTTTTTTAATAAATTATAATGGATTAATGGATTGTTCTTAATCCATCCGTTAAGATCCGAATAAAAATTTATCCGATCCATCCATTTGCCACCCTTACTATACCCTTCTTCTTTTGCCAACTCTACTTATACTTGGAACTTGGAAGCAATTTACAGAGAAGAGGCTAGAAGTTTTATATTTTAAATTTTCGTTATTAGTTTGGAATTATAACTTTTAACTAATTATAACGGTTAATTAATTTTTACAACATCAATCTGTATGTGCTTGTTCATCGCTCCTCCACATTCCACAATACCAATAGTTGACGCATAACAGTCATCAGTCATTAGTCATTAATTAGTAACAAGGTAGAATTAACCATCCTTTTCTTGACTATGAACATCGTGATCCACTTGATAAAAATTAACAACAGATAACAGCAAGTGTAAACCTTTTTTCTTTTCTATCCCATCATGATAGCCTACGGCACTTGCAGCTGGTCCGTCACACACTCACACCCAGAATAGGTCTTTCCTTTTTACAAAAGACGGGGCCAGTCAGACACAAAAGTTTAGTACAAATGTACAATTCTTCAGTTTTTTTTTTTTTTTTTGGTATTTTTACAATTCTTCAACTAATTAACTCTTTATCATAATATATATATATTTGATAATATATTATACATGTTATATTTTTTTAAAGTAATACTACAAATTAAACACTTTAAAAATTATCATTTTATATATACTACCTTTGACAAGGGTGTTTGTTTGGGTGGTTTTGCAGCATTTCCTTATCTCATTAGGGATGTTCGTATCCAAACCAATTCAAAAGAAAATCGAAAATTGATTTAAAAATCGAAAGCCGAATAAAATCGATGTCTATTAGATTTTTTTTGTATCTTATTTTATAAAAATCGATCGAATCAGATTTTGGATGCTTTTTTAAAAATCGAATCAATACAAACCAAACCATATTATTAAACTTTTATTTGTTGACTTTTTCCCAAATAATACTTACAAGTTTGGTTTGAAATATTTTTTATTTTTATTTTTAATGTTCCAAACATAAACAAAAGATGCTTTGAAACTAGATGATGATTATATTTATTTATTTTAATCTGGACTCTTTATTGTAATCTTGACTCTTTAATGTAATATAAATATATAATGATGTGTCGATAAAAATCGAATTAACCGATCCAATTTAAACTGCATTTAATCGGATCGGATCGTATTTTTTTAAGGAAGCAATCCAAACCGAACCGAACCACAAGTTGTTTTAATATTTATATCGGATGACTTTTTGCCCCAAAATCAAATCGATTCGCGAACACCCCTTAATCCCATCAATTCATTAAGGTGACTTTTGATTCATGGAATTTGAGGAACTTATGAGATCCATTTTATAAACTTTTTAGAATTGTATTATTGGAGTAGAGAATTATTTAAAATAATGTAAATTAAAAAATGCTAAAGTAAGACACATAAAAAAGAGAAATTAAGCAACTCTGATGGCTTCACCGTTGGAGATAATCTAACTAGTATGCTCCATTGCCACTCATACTCAACAGATGACTTAAGTCAATGGCAAGTGGCAACTACGTTTAGTCCAAAGTGGAATCCTTTTTGGCACTAAAATATAATTGGTGGGTGCAGTAGTGCTCCATACCAAACTAGCAGTGAAATTGTTGACAATGTCCGGTCCTATTGGAGCCCTATAAGTACCAGTTCTCCACCACCCAATTATTCTTCATCTTCAAAAACATCATGGATCAGATTTTGCTGCTAGTGCTAAGCTTTGTTGCCATATCATCCATAGTCCCTTTCTGCTTGGCCCAGAACTCCCCACGAGATTATCTCCAAGCCCACAACGCTGCTCGTGCAAGCGTAGGCGTTCAGCCTCTCACGTGGGATGCAAAGGTTGCAGCATATGCTCACAGCTTCGTGAATCAACGCATGGGCGATTGCAGGCTCATGAACTCTAATGGTCCATATGGTGAGAACGTTGAATGGAGCAGAGGAGGCCTTACAGGCACAGCTGCTGTGGCATTATGGGTAGCACAGAAACCCAACTACGACTATAACTCTAACTCTTGTGTGAGGGGTCGGTGCCATAGTTACACTCAGGTGGTTTGGAGGCACTCTGCTCGTCTAGGGTGTGCTAGAGTGACGTGCAACAATGGAGGCACAATTGTCAGCTGCAACTATGACCCACCAGGCAACTATGAAAATCAGCGACCTTACTAAGTACTAAAAGTAACTACATGTCCTAAAAGCTGATCTTATAAAGCTATATATATGTGCAGATCAAAGGAGACCTACCTTGATTTGTACTTATAAATAAAATATAATGTTGGTAGGTTATATGACCAAAAGTATGATACATACTATATGGTCTTTCATGCCAATATGTAAGAGTTAAATTGGGATGCACTTCGGCACTTCCTAAATTATAAAGCAGCCAGCGTGTTCATCAAACTTGCAAACACTTAAAGGGAAGTTTAAATACTGATAAAAAAAAAAGGGGGAGTTTAAATTGATAAGAGTACGTACTTAAAGGGAAGTTTAAATTGATAAGAGTACTTGTTTTTCAGGTTTGGTCTAAGGTACACCATCCATCAAAGTGGTGCATTGGTGCACCACTCAAGTGACAAAATCTGGACCATCCAGATTGTCATTTGGGTTTTTGACTTTTCAACTCTCAGCAAAGGGTCAAGACTAGCATGAATCACTAAATTAGGTGGTATATGGATGAAGCATCACTTTTACCCATTGGATTTACCCTCCTCTCATCTCACCCAACTCCCCCCTCATTCGACTGAAGAGAAGCATGATATTAGCCTCTCCGCCTCCGACCACCGTTCTCAGCCTCTCCGCCTCCAACCACCGTTCTTAGCCTCGACTATCTCTCTCTCTCTCGGTCAGTTCCATTGAAGTTTTTGTGGGGCGGCGGTGGCAGATCTGGATCTACATCGTACGGAAGAGAGCCTGACGGGCGGAGGGAGGCTGGATATGGTCGAGCACTTCCTAGGTCGGATCTGCATCATACCCAGATTCCGCCCTCTACCGTTTCTTAGCCAGCGCCGCCACTGACGGCGACGATATATACCAGTGCAGCAAATCGCAATCGTCATGTGTTCTTTATTCAGGATTTGAGAATACTCAAATGGAATAAGAAATGAATAAATAGACCAAACAAGTTTGATCAAAATCCAGGAAAACTTAATTGAAAAGATTGAAACTTTATGAATTTTAGAAGCAGAAAAAAGGTCCTTTTTTGGGAGTTATAATGTTGACTGTGTTTTGAGGTTCGAAGTCTTCTGCCATTTGAGAACGGCGGTGATGTAGACGGCGACACCGACGTCGGTATGCTCGGCTTTGATTTCTGTGAGGTGACCCGCCATTGATGCGATGATAACTCTGGTTTTTGAAGAAACAATGATGAGTTGAACGATGAGTTGAAGTGTTGAACTTTGGGGTAATCATTGTTGAAGTGGCAATAGTGGTGGTTGGTGGAGTGTGGTGAAGGATGGAAAGAATGTGTTGGTGATGGGGTAAAATTGGGTTTTCTCACTGTTATTTTGTGGTACATGGATGTACCATATAATGGAGTGCTTCATGCTAGTCTTTACCTTTGAAAAGTCAAAAACCCAAGTGGCAATCTGGATGGTCCAGATTTTGCCACTTGGGTGGTGCACCACTGCACCATTTTGGTGGGTGGTGCACCATAGCCTTCACCTATTTTTCATATATTGGAATAAAAACCAATGAACACGCATGTGTGTGTGTGACAACTGACACCAAATAAACTCTTAAAAAAAACTGACACCAATAAACACATAAAGGAGATTGCAATAAAGTGAAAAAATGTGGCAAAATGGTCAAAACCTAATCTCAACTCTCAAATAGTTGTGATGAAACTAAATTAGTTCGCTACCGATTGTATTGGATTTAGATTCCCTGCTGGGAATCCACGCATTCATGCATATATATGTAACTTAATTTGTGGTCCAGATCTCGTACACTCATTTTTATATCAATATATTTGTAATACATAAATTTTAATCAATGATCAATATTTCAATGCAGTCAGAAAGTGACTACAGGGGGGTGAGATGAGAGAGAAAGTGAGAGCTGAGAGAAGCCCTGGGTTCCGTTGGGTATTGAGAGGTAGTGAGGGGGCTGGGTATCACAGAGTGAAGAACAAACGTGAGGGGATTGGGGTTAGATATCGAATTCCAGAATATCTCAAGGGAACAACTTCTATATTTTTCATTAATTTTCCAGATGAGTGCAATGAGGGTGATTTGTGGAAAGTGTTTGGAAAATGGGGATTAGTAAAAGAGGTATTCATTCCAAGGAAGAAAGATAGATTTGGCCAACAATTTGGCTTTGCCCGGTTCAAGGATGTTCATAATATTGGCAGACTTATTGCAAACTTAAATACCATTTGACTGAGGAATAGGAAAGTGAGATCAAATATTCCAAGGTTCAACCGAGATCATGAAGGTATCAGTGGGAAACAAAGAATGCCGTTTTCAATCAGTAATATGAACAGAGGCACGATGGATGGATTTTCTTTTGCTGCAGTGGTTAAGACAAGGAATAATAAAGGCAAACAGGGATACATTGGTGGGGTCAATAATAGAAAGGATCAACAGAGAGTTAATGCAAAAGAAGATTGTTTTTGGAATGGAATCTCATTTAATGTTGACAAAAGGAATATTAGGTGGTTGGAGCGTAGTTATATTGGGGTGGTGCATAATATTGAGAACGTGTTTCTCATGCAAGAAAGAGTTGACAAAGGAGGTTTTTTTCCCTTAAATGCTATCCCCGTGGGTGGAAGGATGGTTCTTATAATTGCTGTGGACAAGGTGGATATCAAAGCAATGTTGGAAGAAGATGGTGATACTTTAGTACAATTGATCAAAGAAGTAAGGCCATGGGACACTTCATTGGTGTCGAGACAAAGGTTTATGTGGTTGAAGATACAAGGCATTCCTGCCCGTGCGTGGAAGGAAGAGTGCTTCAAGACTTTAGCCAACACGGTGGGTACTTATATTAAGATGGATGAGGTAACTGTGAATAAAAGTAGACTTGATGTCGCCAGAATCCTCATCTCAGCGACATCTTCTGAAAATTTCTTCAGAAAGTTAACAGTAAAAATCAATGATGACCTTCATACCATAAGGATGAACGAGGATCTCTGTGGGGAAATCTCAGTGTCACAAAATAGACACAAGCTTTACAGGACAGGGAACATCAGCTCAACTGAGGATAGTGATGCCTTTAGCTTTGAAAGTTCATGGGTTTCGAAAACTCCCGAACCGGGTGACCGGAATCTTGATCTGAATCGTGATGACCGGCACGGCGGAGAGGGTAATTTTTCAAATTATGCCAGAAAATAGAAGGATCTTGGGGGATGTGTAATTGGTCAATCGGATGTCAAATCAGATGAGATAGTCGCAGAAAGTAATCTGCACGACAGCCCTGTTAGCAGCGCCACTGTTCATAGGAGATCAAATCTTGGTAGCTTAATCAAGAGATCCTCGTCTTGCCCTGATTTGGGCCGCGTAGGGGAGGGAACGAGCATAACAAGTGATGGAATACAACTGAACTAACTAAAACATGAAGGTTGTCAATCTTAACAGCATGCGGTAACCCAACGGGTACCGGCTTACCAAACTGAACATCTCACCATCTCATCTTCTTAATCATCCTTGTTAATCATTAGCCAAGTTATCTAAACTAAATCATTTATGTCATCAACATGTTATTGGGAAGATTGGGGTCAAAAGCCCCTATTTAAACCTTTAATTCCATCTATGTCTATTAGGGGAGCACGGGCGTGCTTGTCCCCTGCACGGCCGTACTGGTCACATAAGTGAAGCACGGTCGTGCTCCTCTACTGCATGGACATGCTTAATGCGCGGCCATTTTCTAGAATTCAAACTGGGAGCACGGGCGTGCTCCCTGTTCAGCATGCCCGTGCTCAATGTACGACAGTACTGTTCTGGGCAGATTCAAACACAGTGTTCTTAGCCAAATCTTAGGGTTTTTAATCCATTAATCATCAAGTCAGTTAACAACCTAATTATCAATTAATATCTTATTATCAAACTGTTCATCATAGCAACAATCATCAGTCAACCAACATCATGTTAACAGCAATGATTAACATATCATCATATTCATGAAACATCTATCAAGAACATAAACATATAATCATGGCATTCAAGAAAGTCAATATCATGATATCACAACCAAACAAACAGTACAATCATATACAACAAACCGGGGTCATGGGAACCCCTTTTACCTTACACTACCACCACTGCCTAATGAGTACACTACCCTTCTCCCCATACCTGGATTGAAGGTCGCTCCAACGTAAGCTCCTAACATCAAACCAGTCACAGTTCCCAAAGCGGCTCAACTCAAACTCAAACCTTAACTAAACCAAAACACAAATCCATTAGCTTCCTATTCAAAACTATGAAAGGAAACCATAAGGGAAAGGGACATTACCTTCTATGATATACACTGACCATCTAAGCTTCCCAAGAGGCTTCCAAAACTCCAGCACAGCAATGGGTAACGAGGAAACAAGGAAGGACACAAGGGTAGCCGCAACAAGGTGATGGTTGCTGCCAAAATAGGGTTTCTAAAACATGTCCTCGGTTTTCGTGCCACTATTTATAGACAGAAACAGCACGAAGCATGGTCGTGCTCCTCAGCCAGCACGGGCGTGCTAGACTTAGCGTCTACGAGACGCAGTCCACACATGAGCACGGTCGTGCTCACTGTTGAGCATGGGCGTGCTTAACTTGAAACTTACAACACGCTCCTGACCTTAAGCACGGGCCTGCTGGTTAATGAGCACGGGCGTGCTCATGCACCAGAAAGGGACTTTTGAACCAAAAATCCCACTAAGCCCTTAACCAACCAAACAACTTATAAAGAGCACTTAACGAAAAAGCAGGGTGTTACAATTCCACCGCCCTTATAAAAATTTAGTCCTCGAAATTTCTATGTACCTCAAACGAAAAGGTGCGGTTACGCTTCCATCATCTTGCTCTCCAGCTCCCAGGTAGCACTTTCCTCAGTTGCCCCACTCCAAACCACTTTGACCAAGGGAATCTCCTTGCCTCTTAGTTGCTTCACCCTCCTATCCTCGACTCGAAGAGGTAACACCTCGAATGTCAAGTTCTCTTTCAACTGTATGGCATCGGATACTATCACGTGACTGGAGTTGTGGACATACTTTCTGAGTTGAGACACGTGGAAAACATTATGGAGATTTGACAAAAACGGTGGCAAGGCTATTTGGTAGGCGACTTCACCGACTCTTTTAAGGATTTGGTAAGGACCAATGAACCTCGAAGTGAGTTTTCTCGCCTTCATCAATCTACCAACCCCAGTCGTCGGGGTAACTCTCAAGAATAAACGATCGCCTTCTTGGAATTCGAACGTCTTCCTCCTTTTATCATGATAGCTCTTTTTCCTACTCTGTGCAACTCTCATCTTTTCCTGAACCAACCTGATCTTTTCTGTTGTTTCCTGGACTATCTCTGGCCCTAGCACCACACTATCACTAGGTTCAATCCAACACAAAGGTGTCCTACATCTCCTCCCATAAAGAGCCTCATAAGGTGCTATCCCAATGCTGGAACGGAAGCTGTTGTTATAGGTGAACTCTATCAGGGGCAAAAATTTGTCCCAACTACCAGACTGTTCTAACACACAAGCCCTCAACAAGTCCACTAAGGACTGGATGGTCCTCTTAGACTGCCCATTAGTCTGTGGGTGGTAAGCTGAACTAAGCCTAAGCTTTGTCCCTAAAGCATGCTGCAAACTCTCCCAGAACCTAGAGGTAAACCTCGGGTCTCTATCTGATAATATGCTAGAGGGTACACCATGAAGCCTAACTATCTCTTTGATGTACAACTTGGCTAACTTCTCTAAAGGATACTCAATGTTCATAGGGATGAAATGGGCAGACTTAGTTAATCTATCAACAACAACCCATATAGCCTCAAAACCAGCTGGAGTCCTAGGGAGTCCAGACACAAAGGGTCCGTTTGTTTTAGATTTTGATAGAATTGATTTTGGAAGAATTGATTTTGAAAAAATCAAGGTTAAAAAAATTGATTTGTGTTTGGTAACAATATTTTAAAAGTAGGTTTAGAAGAATTGATTTTGTTTGGATGATAAAGTAAAATCACTTTTGAGGTGTAAATATGTAGAATTTTGTGGGTCCTACATCTAGAATCAATTATTTTCAACGGAAAAGCTAGAAATTTTTGCTTCCACAAAACTCAGTTTTGACCCACCAGGAATCAATTATTTTCAATTGAGTTTCGTACCCAAACGCATGAAGTTACTGTAACAACTGGGTTTGGGAGCCCAAACGGAGTTTTGATGCCTCCCAACTATAAAACAAACAGGCACAAAATCCATGGAGATATTATCCCATTTCCATTCTGGGACACTCAAAGGATGCAACTTACCTGAAGGCTTTTGGTGTTCTATCTTAGCCTTCTGACAAACTAGGCACGCATACACAAATTCAGTTGTTGACGGGTCTTGGCAAGTATACCAAGTCGCACAAGTAGTAAAGAGGTAAGAGGGATATCGTTCCCACGAGGACTGAGACAAGTACTAGCACGTAACAAATCAACTACTATCTAAGCGGATATTTGGAAGGAAGGGAGCTCAATATTAAATACCAAGCCCAACAAGAGTTACAATTTAAAATAAACAAAATAAAAAGGAACAAGTTCTTTTAGGATTTTTATCAAACACTTGGAATGCAAAAAAGAATATTTTTCAAATATGATGAAAGATGTTGGGATTAAACTTCACTAAACCCTTGCCTCATGCAATACTAAGACCACCAATCCAATTTATACTTCAAATATTAAAATCAACCCACAAGATTACTCAAGTCCTAATTCTTAGATGATAAGAGCCTAAATCCCCTAACTAGACCCTAATTCCTTAGGTGGCTTAATTAATGAATTTGCATTAAGAGTAGGGATTACACGATTACTAATAAACCAAAATCCATTCCTAGATGCAAGGTTTACTAGGTGATTAATTCCATATCAAGAAATGATAAAAACTTCCCAATTGCAAATCAAATCTCAGAACAGTTCATGAATGATCAGACCACAAAAAGCATTAAGCATAGGAATCAAACACTAATAAAGAAGCATAAACATGGATTAATAAATCAAGGCAAATACATGAGATTCGGTTTAGCTACATCTAATCCCAACAAAAAGGGAATTTAGCTACTCATAGTCATAGAGAAAGCCAAAATAAAAGAAATAGGAACAAAGGAGAGAAGAAATTCCATGGAAGCTTTCCACAGCAGTCACAGCCGCCCCCTGGTTCAGAGAAAACGTCCGTTTAGGGTAAAAGTCCTCCCATATGTTCTGCCCAGATGCCTTATTTATAGATTAGGGCAGTTTAAATCCCAATCACAAAAATTCAGATCCAAATAATGTGCGTCACGGCCGTGACGGTTCTGCCATGGGTGCTTCTTCAATTTTTGGTTTGTCACGGCCGTGATGCTCATCACGGCTAGGCCGTGATCAATTCTGCCTGTTGAGGCCGTGACCAGTTCTGACTTTTGCCTTCTTTTCTTTTCAGTTTTGCTTGATCATGGCCGTGATGGTCATCACGACTAGGCCTCATATGTCCCTCTTCAAGGATCATCATCCTAAGCTCAGGAACATCCGGCCCACAAACTCTATCCTTAAACCTCAAGACACCATCACTTCCATCCTCAAAACTAAGGTCTCTACCCTGAGCGAGCAATTCTCGCTAGTCTAAGAGAAACTTGTCTAACTTCTGACCCTCTCTAATCCGATCCATCAAGCTGTTAGTAACCTTCAAGGTACCAAGCCTAATACTCATAGGGGTAAACTCACAAGCTAGACTAAGGTCTCTAAAATCCACAATTAGATCCATCTCCATAATCATCAAAGCGGAGACATGCAAGGTTTTCCTACTCAAGGTATCGGCCACCACATTGGCCTTCCCTGGGTGATAGGCCAGCTCGAAGTCATAATCCTTTAAGAACTCCATCCACCTAAGCTGCCTCATATTCAACTCCTTTTGATCAAAGAGATACCTCAAACTCTTGTGATCACTAAAGACCTCAAAACTCGCTCCATAAAGGTAATGCCTCTAGATCTTTAAGGCAAATACCATAGCTCCTAGCTCTAGGTCATGGTTAGGGTAGTTCTTCTCATGGGTTTTCAACTACCTAGAAGCATAAGCATTTACCTTACCATTCTGCATCAACATACCGCCTAACCCTTGCTTAGAAGCATCGCAGTAAACTACGAAGGGTTCACTAGGATCTGGTAAAACTAAGACTGGTGCTGATGTCAACCTGTCCTTAAGGGTCTAGAAACTCTCTTCACACTTATAGTCCCACAGAAACAATTGTCCCTTCTTGGTGAGACGGGTTAAGGGTAAAGTTATCTTAGAGAAACCTTCTATGAACCGCCTATAGTACCCGGCTAACCCCAAGAAACTCCTAATCTCGGTTACAGACTTTGGCGCTTCCCACTGGAGAACCGTCTCTGCTTTAGCTGGGTCCACTGCTATTCCACCCTTAGAGATGACATGTCCTAAGAAGTTCACATCCTCTAACCAGAACTCACACTTGGACAACTTAGCGTACAATTGCTTTTCCCTAAGGGTCTGGAAGACAACCCTCAGGTGTTCCTCATGTTCCTCCTTGCTCTTGGAGTACACTAAGATGTCATCTATGAACACCACCACAAACTTATCCAAGTAAGGGTGAAAGGTCTTGTTCATGTAGTCCATGAACACCGCAGGAGCATTGGTCACACCGAAGGGCATAACCAAGTACTTGTAGTGACCATATCGCATTATGAGCGCTGTCTTTGGGTTGTCCTCAGACTTAACCTGAATCTGATGGTACCCTGACTTCAAATCTATCTTAGAAAAGACGCAAGCGCCCATCAACTGGTCCATAAGATCATCAATCCTAGGGAGGGGATACCGATTCTTTATGGTCACTTTGTTGAGCTGTCGATAGTCGACACACAACCTCATACTACCATCCTTCTTCTTCACTAACAACACAGGTGCTCCCCACGGAGACACACTCGACCTAATGAACTGCTTCTTCATCAGGTCCTCCAACTGTTCCTTAAACTTAGCTAACTCCAGAGGAGACATTCTATAGGCTTCTATGGAGATTGGCCCGGTTCCAGGCACTAAATCTATGGTGAACTCAACATCTCTCTCTGGGGGTAAGCTATAAACATCCCCCGGGAACACTTCAGGAAAGTCCCGCACAACATGCAAGCTGGCGATATCAGGAAAGCTGCTCTATTCTTCCAGAGAAGCTATCATCATGTACACTTGGGCTTCGTCTTTCATCGAAGCTTGAACTTGACTGGCAGCGAGAAGGTCTGGATTCTTATACTCCGTTGGAGTTCCAAAAACCAAGGTTTTATCAAAACAGTTCAGAAGAACGTGGTTGGAAGATAACCAGTCCATGTCAAGAATGATATCAATATCTTTCAGGGGTAAACATACAAGATCGACAACAAATGTTTTACCATCAATGACAATATGACAGTTCTTGCTTGCATAAGATGTGGAAACAGGCCCTATTTGTAGGTGTAGACACAAGCAAATCAAACTCAAGAAAGGTAACAGGCAATTTAAGACTCTTGACCCTATCATGCGATATGAAAGAGTGAGTAGCACTATAATCATACAATATAGTTAATAGAGTTCCATCATTAAACATGTACCTTAGATCAAGTCAGCAGACTCGGAGGCTTCAGCTCCACTAAGAGTAAAGACTCTTCCAGTGGTTTTTAGTCTGTTGGCCTGGGACTTCTGATTCTTGCTAGCGCTGGGAGGCTCGACCTTGGCTCCTTCACACTCGAGGATGATATGGCCAGACTTGCCACACCTTAAGCAAATCACAGCTGGCTCCTTGCACGGGGATGAGTAATTATCCGGTGCCCCGCACTTACCACATTTCATAGTCTTGGGGGCATTAGAGAACCCGACCCTTAACCTATCCTGTTGAAACTGTGGCTTCCTGCCACTCTGCTTGAAGTCCTTGCCGGTCGGAGCATACCGCTGCTTACCCTTGTCTTTCTGATCAGTCTTCTTGCCACTCTGACTATCTGATCCTTCGTCAACTAGTAACAGCCTGATTTTAATTATGATGTTCAACCGGTTAAAATATAATTAAATTATATTTTAATTTGAGAGTTAGAAAGTGTTTTTGATTAAAATAAAATCATATTCATAGTCTACTTTATGGTAGAGGGTTACGGTAAAATTTTCGGTTGAAAATTCAGACGAAAGCTGGTTTGCGTTTTCACTGCCGATACAAGTTTACTGTGCAGAAAACCTAATTTTGACCCGTGAACGAGACGGTTAGTGTTCTTAATATGTTTCCTTCAACTTTGGTTATTTTGGAAATTTTCGTGCAAAAATAGAATAGAATATTTTATTCGGGCGAAAATGTCGGAAGAATTACGATCGGAAAATACAACCGGGTACGAAATGGAGCAGATTAGGGAGCACAAAAGAAGTGAAGTGACTTGATGGGACTTGATGGAAATGGTTTATGACACACTCCAAAAGTGTGATCATCACACTTTTCAAATTATAACATATTATATTCTAAAAACCTATTTTTCTCTCTCTTCTCAAACCAAACAAGGCACAAGGTCAAAACTTGCTCTCAAAGCTCATTCCTCTCTCCTCAATTGTGTGCCACTCTCTCCCTTGTCTATATATACACATCTCATTTTCACTTCATCATCTTCCTTCTTCAAACTCCATTAAACATTCATCTTCTTCCTTTCTTCTAAAAGTTCAAGCTCTTAAAGCTTTAGTTTTTATTCATCTTTTCTACTTAATTTCTTCATTAAAGTTCTTCCTTATACTAAGGGTAATGCTCTCATATGAATCTTTTTGAAAGTTTCATATTTTATTTCTTAGTTTACTTTATGTGTTCTTTATATGTTTTAAACTTCTAAAATCTCTCTAAAATGGCATAAAACTCCTTTTGAGTTGAAACCACTTTCTATAGTCTAGTATTAACTTATATTTTCACATACTAAGAGGTTGTGTAAAACAAAAATCTCTACCTATCTCTTCCAATGAAGGCTGAATGCTTGCATTTGTGACCTGGGAAGTTTTTGTTTCAACTTTTGGAATATGATCATGTGTTTGAGTTTTTAACTATCCATTGATCTTAAATCTCTAAATCTTGGAAGTTTTGATAGCTTGTTCCTATGATGGCTGAAAATATGAATAAGTAAGCCTAGGTACTATGTTTCAACTTTCCAAGTATGATCATGGATTTAGAACTCTTAATACCTTGTGATTCTAAACCTAAGAGTTATTGTTAAATAAAGAATATTTTCCTCATCGTCCTATGATGGCCGAAACTTAGTGTTTAGGTTCTAGGATGTTTGAGTTTTTATTTTTCCAAAATGATCATGGACTTAAGCTCCATAAGATATTTGGATGCTAAGTCTAAGAGATTGGAAAGTTTAAGGATTTCTAACTTGTTTATTCTATGTTATTAAAGCTAGGATGTATTACTTCCATTTTTCTAAAATGATCATGGACTTGAGCTCCATAAGATATTTGGATGCTAAGTCTAAGAGATTGGAATGTTTAAATTTCCATTGTTTTCCAAAATGATCATGGACTTGAGCTCCATAAGATATTTGGATGCTAAGTCTAAGAGATTGGAATGTTTAAATTTCCATTGTTTTCCAAAATGATCATGGACTTGAGCTCCATAAGATATTTGGATGTTAAGTCTAAGAGATTGGAAAGTTTAAGGATTTCTGACTTGTTTATTCTATGTTATTAAATCTAGGATGTATTACTTTCATTTTTCCAAAATGATCATGGACTTGAGCTCCATAAGATATTTGGATGCTAAGTATAAGAGATTGGAATGTTTAAGTTTTCATTGTTTTCCAAAATGATCATGGACTTGAGCTCCATAAGATATTTGGATGCTAAGTCTAAGAGATTGGAAAGTTTAAAGATTTCTAACTTGTTTATTCTATGTTATTAAAGCTAGGGTGTATTACTTTCATTTTTCCAAGATGATCATGGACTTGAGCTCCATAAGATATTTGGATGCTAAGTCTAAGAGATTGGAATGTTTAAGTTTTCATTGTTTTCCAAAATGATCATGGACTTGAGCTCTATAAGATATTTGGATTCTAAGTCTAAGAGATTGGAAAGTTTAAAGATTACTAACCTATAAATCCTATGAAGGTTGAACCTAGAAGGTTATGGACCTAGGATACTTTGTTCTTATTTTTCCAAATGATCATGGTTTTGAGCTCCTAAATACATATGGATGCTAAACCTAAGAGATTGGAAAGTTTAGTGAATGCTAGCCTATTTTACTAGCCTTGACCGAATACCCTAAGTTTATAACTTAGTGGGATTTTAATTCAACTTTGTTAAGTGATCATTGTTTATGAACTCCTAACACTTAAGGATCATAAATCCATGAGTTGTACAATTTTCGGGAATCTCTAACCCTAAGAACAAGTCTTGGCCGAACCTATACCTTGTGGTTTAGCGTTCTTGTTTGATTTTAACTTGTGATTTTGTGTTCATAACCTTAGACTTCCGTTGCGGAGGAAACGAGAACATTCGTGGTTGACGCGCTGTCGCGCACGCGTCAAAAAGCGAGCGGTTTGTAAAAATATGTAGTTAGGGAGCGACAACTCGAGTATCGTCTCACAAGGACTCTTAGGTTGTTGTTAACAGAAAAGTCAGTTCTGGGGGTGGGGGGGTGGGGTTTGGATTTGAAATTAAATAAAGAAAAAAAGCATAAAACTATGCAAACTAAATAATTATCAAATAAGCTAAACGATCAGCCTACTGCTTTCGGTTTCCCGCTATCATCGGTTCATATAAATCCAAGCCCTAAGCGGATTCTAATCCCTTTTCGATTTTAGCATCAATTAACAAGCGAAATCGACGCTACGAGACATATGTTCCTATTCCCGAATTAAGCAAACGGGGTGAAGCTCTCGTGAATTAAGCAAACACGATTGAACACACGCAAATTAAGCAAACGCGATTAAGTATAGGAACACACAATCACCGAAACAAATCAATACATATTCTATATAATCCTGAATTAAGCAAACAGAATATACAGAACAAATATTGAAAGAGATTAGCATTAAGTTTAGGAATTACAAAACCTCAAGCGTCAATGGAAACCAAATACAGTAGATCAATCTGAGGAGACTAGTTCTCCATTAACAACTAGGACAGAAACCTACGAACAATTTCGCAGCCATCAAAATCTAAAAGGAAAAAGAGCTCCTGGTTCTGACCTAAAACAGACTATAAATACAGATTCTGGACTGTGCGCGCTCGCGAGGTGAATCTTATGAACAAATCTTCAGTGTTTGGCTTTCTCGCGGGCCGAGGCAGTTATTCGCGGGGCGAGACAGAGAAGATGACATTTCTGGCACAGGCTGGTCTTCAGTATCGCGAGGCGAGCATCCTCTCGCGGGGCAAATATCTCCAGAACTGCTTCTCTTTATTAACCTGAAAACAGGAAATAGCAGTAAATGCTTTATTTGACTCAAAATCAACTAAAATAACCTAAAAATACTTAAACGACTCAAAATGATGCTTGAGGACAATTTAATCTAATTTGGGCGAAAACGATATATAATTAGCACAAAGCCATGGTCTTTCTAGTTATAAAACTAGATGAGCCAGAGGCTGATCAGTGGTATACCTCTTCGAGCATCTAATCTCCTTACCTTCACAAAAGGTGGAGTTAGTACTTTGTGGTGTGACAACGAGGAGCTTCGAGTTTGGGAGTCCGGTGATAACCTAGGTGGGGGAAAGAACTAACCTATCGTTGGAATGGATAAGTAGTAGATAATAATTGTGTAGGGCGACCTAAACCCTACTAGTAGTCGAGTAATCGGCAAGACCAAAATCACATTGGAAACCTTTTCTGAAAAACCATTGGTGATTCAGGTATTGTAGGTTTATCGATATTAGGTTGATTTTATATTGTTGATGGTTGATTTGATTTATTATCTTTATTGAATTGATTTTGTGCTATATTGGTGATATGGGAATATTTGGATTGATATTGTATTATGCATGATCTGCCTGGTTTGTATTATTATACTTAGTGGTTTTTAAGCAAAGATATATATGTTGTCTAAGAGATGATTGTTTTGGGTGTGAGGATAATGATGATTTAGAAGTGCCTAACCTAGATGATGTATGTTAAATAGGTGTTATGGCATAGAATATGTGTCAAGTTCTAATGGAAGGTTAAGGCACTAGGATGTTGCTAAAACGGGTTGGTGAGATTCAAGTATAGGTGTTGTTGTCCACAACCATGTATTGGTAATATAATACACAAGGACAAAAGTGTATTGGTAATATAATACACAAAGACGAAAGTGTATTGGTAATATAATACACAAGGACATCTATGTATTGGTAATATAATACACCGTGTATTGGTAATTTAATACACGTAAAACCACTTCTGTGTATTGGTAATATAATACACCGTGTATTGGTAATATAATACACGTAAAACACTTTTGTGTATTGGTAATATAATACACCGTGTATTGGTAATATAATACACGTAAAATCATGAGTTCTCGCGAGACCACTTCCACCTTAGGAAATAGGTGTGCAACTATGGTGTCTTTGAGTAGCATGAGATTAGGGGTAGAGGATGATATATTAACTTGAGGGTGATCTATTAGTTATGTGCGTTGTTTGTCTGTGACAATTACTGTATGATTTACTATGACTCTTTTCCGCTGTATGATGATAGAACTGTTTCTTATCCCCTATGTTTCTGTATTCTTGCGGGTTACTTTACTTACATTAGAAGACCCGATGGAGGATTATGTTGCTGAGGAGTTGGGCGGAGCTCTGTATGAAACGGAGGTTGCTGAGGAGTTGGATGGAACTCCTTACGAACCAGACGCTGGAGGTCGAGCTGTGATCCATGGCGAGTAGCGTAGAGATAGTATGGCCAGTGTGTCTAAGAAGGAGTATTTTTATATGTTTCCTCTTAGTATGGCTTTTATTTTAAGTTTATGCATGTAAGGGATCCTACCGAGAGGATTCCTTCAGCAGTGTTTTGGTAATGTAATAAATAAACAGGTATGTATTTATATATTACAACCTTGGAGTGTTTAATTTGTAGAAGTTATATGATTGTTTAAATAAAGTTTTAATTTTTACGTACTTTTCACGCTAAGCGCACGATTAAGGCATTAATTAATAAGGTTTTAAGCTAAGAAAACACCGGGGCACAACGGGGTGTCTCACAACTCTGAACTGACTAGCATCCTCATAAATACTGAACTTGTTGACCAGAACTGGGAAGACTCTGATCTCCTGGTAGCTGATCGCCTGCTTGATCTCGGGTTTAAGTCCAGCCTCGAACTTAATGCACTTAGAACGCTCATCTGCAGTATGCTGGTACGGAGTGTAATACCTCACCAGCTCCTAAAACTTGGCAGCATAGTCACCCACTGACATAGATCCTTCTTCAAGGCCAAGAACTCTATCTCTTTCTTGTCCTTGATGTCTGCTGGAAAGTACTTCTCCATAAACCTTTGTCTGAACTCAACCCATGTAACCGTTGTGCCCTCAGCCTGCATCCGTTACCTGCAGTTTTCCCACCAATGCTCAGCCTCCTCAGTCAGCATGAAGGTAGCAAAGATGAGCTTCCACTGATCGTCGCAATCCACGCTCGGAAGATCTTCTCAGTCTCCCTCAGCCATAGCAAAGCCCCTTCCGGATCATAAGCTCCCTTGAACGACGGAGGGTTGTTCCTCTGAAACTTGTCCAATCCTTGAAACTCAGCTGGCCCACCATTGTTGTTATGGTTGACCTGTCCGATAGCATTGGCAAGAAGTGGCAACACGTCCGCAATTGCCTGATCGTTGCGCCCTCTACCTGCCATGAGTTCCTGTACACGTCCAATACAACTCTTAGATACAGAAACTTAAGCGGATAAAAGCTACAGGCAACTAACTTAAAGCTTCATTGTCTATAACAAGTATAGACAATTCAAACTAGATCACACAACAGACTCATACCACGACCTGATAGGACAGACCTGCTCTAGTACCACTAAATGTGACACCCTGCTACCCCGCATATTATAAAGCATTAAAAGATAAAGATAAAGATAAAGAACAAACTTGAATTTACTGAATTAATTAAAATATTTGTCCATGTATAGAAAGGTCCCACATGGACGAGTTCACAAACATGGAAAATAAAACAAGTTTGAAACAAATAAACCAAAAGATAAACAACATAACCCAACCCGATGTCAAAACAGAGCTGGTATAACCGTTCCGGAATGAAATCCTCGAAATACAACTGAACTAACTAAAACATAAGGAAAAGTCCTAACTATGAATGGTGGCTCCCCAGACTCACTCCTCTGCTGACTGCTTGCCATTCTCTACAAGGTGCCAATCATGCCAAACAAACAAAGAACGGGGAGTAAGAATCATGTAAACATATACGGCATGGAGATAGGAACCAAGGTAAAACAAACAACATGGCATCATCATAACGTACATCAACATATATATCAACATACATCAACATCAACAATATCAAATATGCTATGCGATGCAATGCAACACTACTCCGTTGCTCCATTATGCATATGGATCCAAACTAACTCAGGATGAACGACTACGGAGTTGAATATCCACATTGGGAATCTACCCAATGCCGGGGAATCTACCCCTAGGATAGCCAACGCATCAAACCAATGAATGCCTCGTCACGGGGGCACACGGTCACCAAACCTTGGGTGACCTACCGTGGATGGCCAGATAGTCATACTCTCGGGCAACCTCCCCTATGTCGAACGCCCACCAACAACAACATCTCCAATTATGCATGCAGCATACGACAAACAACGGGCAACCACCACCTCCTTTGCTTTAGCCTATAAGCGCCCAAGACTTCAGCGGAATCAACCGCAACACCTTAAACTTTAGCGGAATCGATCGCAACACCTTAGACCCAACCAGGTCAAGACCCCCTTGGAGTAAACTCTCGGCTACCCAGGTACAACATCAACGGCACCTCGACCAATGAGCATCGTGGGCACCTTGGCCAATAAGCACCAAGGTTGTCAATCTTAACAGCGTGCGGTAACCCAACGGGTACCGGCTTACCAAACTCAACATCTCACCATCTCATCTTCTTAATCATCCTTGTTAATCATTATCCAAGTTATCTAAACTGGGTCATTTATGTCATCAACGTGTTATTGGGAAGATTGGGGTCAAAAGCCCCTATTTAAACCTTAAATTCCATCTCTGTCTATTAGGGAAGTACGGGCGTGATTGTCCCCTGCACGGTCGTGCTGGTCACATAAGTGAAGCACAGTCGTGCTTCCTTTTGGGCACGGTCGTGCTCCTCCGCTGCACGACCATGCTTAATGCGCGGCCATTTTCCAAAATTCAAACTGGGAGCACGGGCGTGCTCCCTGTTCAGCACGGTCGCGCTCAATGCACGACAGTACTGTTCTGGGCAGATTCAAACACAGTGTTCTTAGCCAAATCTTAGGGTTTTTAATCCATTAATCATCAAGTCAATCAACAACCTAATTATTCAATTAATATCTTATTATCAAACTGTTCATCATAGCAACAATCACTACAACAGATTAGACTTTTAATAACGCACCTTTTATAGCATTTCCGTGCGGAAATGCTATTAAAAGTGATGGGGGACTTTTAATAGCGGTTCCTTAAGGAAACGCTATCTTAGGTATCGCCTAAGATAGCGTTTCCTTAAGGAACCGCTATTTAAAGTCAAGCTGCAGGAAAAGATAGCGCTTCCATCAGGAAGCGCTATCTTAACTAACAACCTAAGATAGCGGTTCCACACGGAAACGCTATCTTTTCTAATTTGCAATAAATAAATAAAATAAAATCAACTTTTAATAGCATTTGTAAAATGAAATGCTATTAAAAGGTAACGTTTAGATAGCGTTTAAAGTTAGAAACGCTATCTTAGGTGAGAACTACCTGCACGCGCGTATGCTTTGATCCTTCAATTCTCAGTTTCTGCGTACCACTGACCTCAGTTCAAGTCTAGGGTTGCCATCTCCGCATAGCTCGTCCCCTCTCACGCCTTCTCCCTCTCACTCTTGCTCTCACGCCTCATACTCCCTCTCACGCCCCCATTACTCCGCCACTCATCGCCACCCGTCGTCGCGCCGGAGCACGCTGACGTCGCGGACCATAAATTCTGCCCCGCAACTATCAGAGGTTTTTAAACTTCAACAACGCAGCTCTTCCCTGTGTCATTCAAACCACACCACCTCGCTTGTCCCTCGTGCTACATCACACCACCTCCTACACTCTCTCTGCTTCATCCCTTCTCCCCCTACGACCAAGGTATGCTCTCTATGTCCCTCTCCCCTATTGCGAACGAAAATGAATGTAGTTCTTGGGTCTGAGAGTTCTTGGTCCGAGTTTGGTAACAATGAGAGGTAATGAGCAAGTAACTCTGATGATGATTGTCTTTGGTGAACTTTTGTTAGAATTAAAACTAGAAAATGTGATTTTTGTTCATAAGAACCAAGGGTTTCTGGGATTAAGAACTTTGTTTGGAGAATTTTTGGAACTCGGTTTGTGTGATAATGTGCTAATTTGGGGTTTCAAGCATGCTTCTTGCGTTACTGTGGCTGTTAGGGTTTACAAAATGGGTTGTGGGTGTCCATTCATTTGCTATGAAAGATTGTTCTTGGAAAATTGCTTGAGTGCGTATGTTTGTGCCTGTGATATTGTTGCTCAGATTTCCTTGGACATGCTTAGAAGATTGTTATAGGAAGACCCTTATCACCTTCCTTACATATTTCCCTCTTCGTGGCCTCGTGCGTATGTTTGTGCCTGTGATATTGTTGCTCAAATTTCCTTGGACATGCTTAGAATGCTTGTTCTGTAGTTTTACAGTGATATATAGATTTGATTCATTGGGTAACATGATCTTCAATTGTTTTACCTTGAAAAAAAGGATATATTGAAGGCCTTTCTTGTGTTTGTAGGCAAACAAGAAGATAGCAGATGCTAAGCTTGCAAAAGATTTTCAGGCAGTATTGAAGGAATTCCAGAAGGCACAGCGTCTTGCAGTTGAGAGGGAAACAACTTACACTCCTTTTGTTCCACAAGCAGTTCTTTCATCCAGGTCACTAATCAATTATTGTTGGAGTCTAAAACACTGGAAGACTGTGTTTTTTTTACTTTGTGGGTCTGGGTTGTGTTGCTGCAATTTTATGGAGTAAACACATTCTAAACAATGAATGTGTTACTTTTGGTGAACAATTGTGCTTCTCTAGTGGCTGCCACTGTGTTGTTGCTAATGTTTTTTTATTACCTATGCACACAATGGTTATGACTTTGGGCCTTTCTTTCTGGCTTGCAGTGAAGTAGATGTTAGTTCTGATAAGGCTCCCAAACAGCGTGCCCTTCTTGTGGAATCCAAAAGGTGATTTCTACTGTCTTATTGATAACAAATGAGTCACTTGCATATTCATTTTCACGAGATTGTTGCATCAATTCTTCTGTCCTTATTCAAATTGGTTATATATATATATATATACATATATATATATATATATATATATATATATATATATATATATATATTTGGTATTGAAATTGGTTACCTTATTATAATACTAATATGATATGTTATATGATGCGACAAAGCAGTACTTCTAAAAGAAATTGTATGAGGCTGGGATATAGTTGAAACCCAAAGCACCATCTTTCTTTTTCTCTTCTGTTTTGTGTAGTATGAGTGTGATGGAATTGGTAACATGATAAATGACAGGTTCCTTATGTCTTTGTGTAGTATAGTGAGAAAAGATAAACAAAAAAAACTGTGAAGTTCCACAACTATTATAGATTTACCTCCTAGTACTGAACCTTCAGTGACACCTTTATATGCCCATTGACATGCTGCTTTGATACCTTCAGATGCATATCTAAAAAAAAATCCCAAGTTAAACTTGTAGATATCAGTAACATGTGCTGTTAGGACTTTTCATTTTGAGTATTTCATTTAAACAATGAAACTTGTGGTGTTTTGTGCATGACTGGTACACTGTGAATGGACATAGGGTAATGGTTTTGGTGGTACATAGGCTATTGTTCCTTATCTCATTAATTTGACTCGGTGTGTTGGTTAACAATGAGATTGATTTATTCAATTAGAAATGCCAAATTAAGTGTATTAGTGACTTGTTCTATATTTTACACCACTCAAGTTTCCGTATTCTTCAAGAAGTTGTGCAGCAAGTTCTACCATTTACTTAATGATGAGTGAATATAAGTAATTTTAGAATTACTAACGTAATGTTCTAGTTGTTATTCTATATTGGTTTTCTATCTTGTGGTTGAAACATAAGATATCCCTCAGTGCTTGTTATAATTTGCTAAGAAATAACAATGAAACCTTAGTTCTATATTGGTTCTTTTGTTTGTTTTGGTTGACATGTATATAAGTTTGCACTAGATTTTATTTGATGAAAGTGTAAATGATTTGGGTAATTGAAATACTGTAAATAGAATTTAAAACTTATTTACATATGTTTGTGTGTGTGAGCATGTTTATATTTTGGTATTCATGATTGAATTTCTTTTTCTTTTTTTTAAGAAAAATACCAGATTGTGTTTGGTCCCTCTGGTTTATTGAGGTAGCTTATGACTTTGTTTTCTTTTGCTTTATAAATATAGAAGGATGCAATTTATAATATAAGTAAACTATGGAAAATATACTCCTTTAATAATCTTATTTTTTAGTTTGAATTTCACTGATTTGATGCTGTTCTGAAAAGTGTAATATGGTGTATTGGTATCTTAAAGGAGGTGTGTTTGCATAAAAGCAATGATTCATTGGGCTTTAATTAGTGACTATGAGTTGGTCTCTATGAACGTGATTGTGCATGTGAGGGGGGTGTTTTCTGGTCTTCCAATGTTATTGGTGTTATGTTAGGATTTACTCTAATTTTATTTTATTTTTATAAGCAAAGGATATATTAATAAAATGGGTACAAGATACCCCAACCCGTAAACAATACAAGGATAGGACATTCCAACCAACACAAAAGAGAAAACTAGACCAGCTAAATTAGCATATAGCAACAAAACAGTTAGATCAACTTCACATATGAGCACATACAACAAGAAGACAACACCACACCCACAAATGGCTCTTACACTTTGACCTCTGAATGATATTGAGCATTAAAAAACACCACCATCACAGATACTGACCCACATTCCACTTCAACAAGCATAACACCCCATAAAACATCACTAAACCAATTCCACATAATTCCATTCATCATTAAACCAAGCACAACTACATTTGGCCCAAAAAATGCCACAAAGCAAATATAGACCTGCTGCATAAGCTAGGGATATTATGCAGAGATCACCAAAAACAGAACCTGCTTGCACCACACAGTTTGCCACGTGGTTCTATTAACTGAATTATAGTTAGGGAATCCCAGAAATTGAAAGAAATTAATCTTGCAACCTACTCAATTTCTGCTGCCAGTTTATATTGAACTTCAAAATTTATGACTTCAATTTCATTAGTTCCTAATTTTTATAACTTTATGAATTGTTAGGGTATAGTATGAAAAGCATGATGTTTGAAGTTTATTTTCTTTTTCTTTTCCCACACTATGGAAAATCCAAGTTTTTTCATTGCAAAGCCAAATCATGGCCGTTCTAGAGGCGTGATAGAACTTTTGTGCCAGTTCAAGTGCAAATGAATTTTCAAGCAAATTGGACACAATTTTCAAGCAAACTGTGTTGTTGCTAATGTTTTTTTATTACCTATGCACACAATGGTTATGACTTTGGGCCTTTCTTTCTGGCTTGCAGTGAAGTAGACGTTAGTTCTGATAAGGCTCCCGAACAGCGTGCCCTTCTTGTGGAATCCAAAAGGTGATTTCTACTGTCTTATTGATAACCAATGAGTCACTTGCATATTCATTTTCACGAGATTGTTGCATCAGTTCTTCTGTCCTTATTCAAATTGGTTATATATATATATATATATATATATATATATATATATATATATATATATATATATATTTATATTTGGTATTGAAATTGGTTACCTTATTATAATACTAATATGATATGTTATATGATGCGACAAAGCAGTACTTCTAAAAGAAATTGTATGAGGCTGGGATATAGTTGATACCCAAAGCACCATCTTTCTTTTTCTCTTATGTTTTGTGTAGTATGAGTGCGATGGAATTGGTAACATGATAAATGACAGGTTCCTTATGTCTTTGTGTAGTATAGTGAGAAAAGATAAACAAAAAAACTGTGAAGTTCCACAACTATTATAGATTTACCTCCTAGTACTGAACCTTCAGTGACACCTTTATATGCCCATTGACATGATGCTTTGATACCTTCAGATGCATATCTAAAAAAAATTCCCAAGTTAAACTTGTAGATATCAGTAACATATGCTGTTAGGACTTTTCTAGCTACAGGTTTTTGCAGGAGAAATTTTCAGGAACCCATATAAAAGAATTAGGTATTAAAAACAAATTAAAATGTATTGGCATTAGCAAAGTTCAATTAAGAAAACTAGTAATGAAGGAATAAACCTTTGGATAAATATAAGCACAAAATGGGACATAAATATCTGGGCATGTATGTAGTGTTTGTGTTTAAATGAACTTTCTGATCCTTTTATATTATAATTAGCATCTTCCGGTAATGCTAGTGTTGATTTTGTTAACCAGTGATGTTTTATATTTTGCATCAATTAATATTATATTAATGTCCAATAATGTTTTACTTGTGTCTTCTTCTTTTTTTTGTAGGTAAATGGCATCTTCCAGTAATGCTAGTGCTGCCAAAGTGACGCGACGTGCGCCAACTGTTATGAAGGCGGTCATCCGCGCTAGGAGTAAAGAACAAAAATTTGAGGTAATTTACTTACTAATCTAAGGATTTCATAATGTTGTTTGATATCTAGATTTAATTACTTTATTATTTTTATTAGGTTGAATGGAATTATTTGGACCAACCAATTCGTGCCAATGGAAAAATATTGAAGAGTTACATTGGGGTCGTTGTTCGGCAAACGGTCCCAATTATCTGTTCTAATTGGAAGGATGAAGCTTTGGATGCTTTCAAAGAGAACATATGGGCTGATGTACGGGTAATTATTAAAATTTGTGAATTATATTGTAAACTATGTAAACATACTTACTTTGACACGTTTATATTGTTTTACAGATGTCTTTTAATGTTGATGAATCTCGAAAAAAATTTGTTCTTCAAGAAGCCGGTAACCTACATCGGGCATTCAGAACTAGATTGACAAAAAAAATTCTAAGAGATGCTAACAGAAGTATCATAGAGGAACCTCCATCACAATAACCACACATATCAAGGGATGAGTGGGTAGATTTTGTAGCAATACGCACAGGAGATGCACGATTCCTGGTATGTTTAATATCACGTTAGTCCTTATAATTATATGTATACATATGACATTAACCGTGTATTAATATTACTTATATGTGTCTGAATAGAAATTAAGCAATGAAAATCGCAACAGAGCGTTAGATCCTGCATGCCCTTACAAAGCATCATGTAAGGGGTATGCTGACATTGAGGATGAATTGGTATGTATATATATAATTAACTGCATGTGTGGTAAATATGACTTTTAAACTGTTTGGTTAATATATATTATCTCAATATACAGATACAGGAGGCGGGGCAGAAGTTAAAAAATTAAACGCCATATTGTGTGGAGGAAAGCCCGCGAGAACAAGGCGGGTGTAATTGACAACAAAAATACGCAGAACGTGTGGAATAAATGTGTAAGTAGACTAACGTTTACATTTTCATTTGTTATTTTCTTATGACAATATATAATAATGTTAACATTTGCATTTCACAAATAACTATGTGTCAGGAGGAACTGTCATAGTCTGCAATAGAGGGAGAGATACAAGATTTTGGTCGCCAGGATATTCTTGCTAAAGCCCTAGGTATGCCAGAGAACCCTGGTCGTGTTAGGGGTGTGGGTTTTGGCGTCTCTCAAAAAGACTACTTCCCACCTGAAGGTCGTTCAAAACATAACTGTGAAACTAAAAGGTGGGAGACATTGGTGTCTCAACTCTCAGAAAGATTGAACAATTTGGAAGATAAGCTGGAAAAAAAAAAGGAGGATGAGGAGAGGTGGGCTAATTTCACAGCCCCAGCAAGCGTCAAAGATAGTTGCACTCTAGCATCTGCCATCAAGCTTCCAGAGGTAATGCATGCCTTTTTTTTACTAGTATTGCATTCGCAGTTAAATACATTCAATTGGATGCCTTAATTCACAGCTTATTCATCTATCATTAGATTAGGGCGTCAACTCATGTCATCTATATTTATCAACCTCAAACCATCGTATGGTTGGTATGGGTAAAGTATATAATGAGCCGGGTATTACACTGCACACCGGACCACTACCCCTTAACCATGTGAAAGTTGGAGTTGATGTTGCAACTGAGGGGGATGCGCCATTGCCGGTACCTATCGATGATGCAGATGTAATAACAATAAGAGATGCAATAGGTACTTATGTGGCATGGCCAATTGATCTCGTGGTTGTAATTAATATGGTATGTAATTGCATTTTTCCACCTTTTCATATACGGCGTATATTTATTACATTAGTTGATCACTAACTGGCATATTGAAATGCAAAATTTTCAGGCACCTTCAAAATCTAAAGGCAAGGGCAGAGTGTCTAAACATACAAAGGAGTCAATTACAACCCCGGAAAATAAAGGAGGCAACTCTGAGGCCAACCCTCCTACAACTGGTTCAACTAACATTTCTCTGGAATATTTCAATTTTCTTAAAATACATGAACGAAAGAATATGAAAAATGATGACCAATTGGACATAGATATAGAACAAAATATTTTTGGTGATCATATCATTGATATGATCAATACTGAAAATATTAGAGAAATTGTAAATCATGAATGGGTATCTGCCTCCGTTATTTCCGTATATATCAGGTACTACATCAGGCTTAAAGTGTACAATATTTTTTTAGTCTTTCCATTTAAATATTGATGTCATTGGTGTAATCCATTTTATATTTTAATTGAAGGTATTTGTATGAAGAATTTTTGCTTCCAAAGGAAAGAACGAGGAGGTTTCTGTTCTTGTCCCCACACCAAACAAATACATACGACTTCTTCGGGAGGGATTCACAGATAACGTATATAGCTGACCGGTTTGCAACTACAGAAACAGAATATCAGCCCTTGTTTCTAGCGCCGTGCAATGTTGGGTGAGTCACTTATCCTATAGGACTTAATTCACAATAATGAATTATATAAAAGTTGAGGTGCTTAGGATTTGTTATCTCAGCATTTTTGTAGGAATCATTGGGTGCTGTGCGCGATAAATACTGTTGAAGAGATTATTTACTATCTGGATTCCTTGCATGTTGATCCTAGAAATCGCCCAGAATTAAAGAATCTGTTCAATAAGTAAGCATGCTTTTATATTTCTGATTTTCTATGATTCTGTCGAATGGCTTCCATGGTAGATACATGTTGCAAGTTGTCATGGTCCTAATGTGCTTTTGATTTTTGACATTAGAATAACTGTGTTGAATTGGAATATACTGGGTTGTGGCTGTTGTGGTTCAAAATAAAAAAAAAGCATGCGTGTGTTTGTGATGATTGAAAATATGTTTCTTAATGAAGTCTGTTTGATTTTGTGATTAGTGCTTTGCAAGTTTATCGCGCACGTAGCGGAGCTAAGGTGCCGCGTTTAAAGGCAACCAACATTAAATAGATTTGGATAGAGGTATATTTGCAAAAACTTAATGCGCAATTAGTTAAAAAAATATATATTGATTTACTATTTTATTTTTTATAGTGCCCAAGACAACCCAACGATACAGATTGTGGGTACTATGTCATGCGTTTCATGAAGGAAATTATCTTACAGAACCAAGTTAAAATACCAATGGCGGTATGTTGTTTACTTAGCTTTTAACTGTGACTATTCAAATGTTTTAGCAATTGTAACTTAATTTATTTAATTTTTATGTCGCAGTACTTCCCTGACTTCAAATGCTCCACATACTCCACTGCTCAACTATCTGAAGTCAAGGAAGATTGGTGTCGCTATATTGTTGAAAAGTTTATTTGATTACGCTTGTTGTGTAAACTTTGTATTGTACTGTATATGGATGAAACAATTTTTGGTTAAATTATATTAACTGATATGTATGCAATTGGGTCAGACTTAGTAGCTGAAGAGAATGCAATTGGGTCACTTTCATCTATAGGGACTATTGAGTAGCATTTGATGATTTAAAGATTTGCTATATGCCTTTATTATTACGGGTTCAATATATTGATGGTTCTACACAGTTTTTTGGTGGAATACTTTCTATCAAAGTAGCTTGTTATATGCATATGGTTTGGTACAAGTAACTTAGGTGTCTGGGTTTTATTTGCTACCCATAATTTGGATTGTGCTTCATTTCTTTGTGTAAACCTTCTGTTTTTTATAAACAATATGCAGGAATGGAGGTAAAGTTAAGAAATAGGTAAACTAAAAAAAAAAGGAATAGATAGCGTTTGTTTTAACAAATGCTATCTAAAGGCAGACTTTAGATAGCATTTGTTAATACAAATGCTATCTAAAGTCTGCCTTAAGATAGCGTTTGTTAAAACAAACGCTATCTAAAGTCTGACTTTAGATAGCATTTGTTAAAACAAACGATATCTAAAGGCAGACTTTAGATAGCGTTTCCGTGTACAAACGCTATCCAAAGGCAGACTTTAGATAGCGTTTGTACACGGAAATGCTATCTAAGGTCGCCTTTTAATAGCACTTCTTAAATGCTATCTTTGCTAACGACTTTTAATAGTGGTGGCATAGATAGCGCTTACAAACGCTATTAAAAGGCATCCGGAAATGCTATCTAAAGCCTTTTCTATTGTAGTGAATCATTAGCCAACCAACATCATGTTAACAGCAATGATTAACATATCATCATATTCATGAAACAACCATCAAGAACATAAACATATAATCATGGCATTCAAGACAGCCAATATAATGACATCACAACCAAACAAACAGTACAATCATATACAACAAACCGGGGTCATGGGAACCGATTTACCTTACACTACCCCCACTGCCTAATGAGTACACTACCCTTCTTCCCCATACCTGGATTGAAGGTCGCTCCAACTTAAGCTCCTAACAGCAAACCGGTCACAGTTCCCAAAGCGACTCAACTCAAACTCAAACCTTAGCCAAACCAAAACACAAACCCATTAGTTTCATATTCAAAACCATAAAAGGAAACCATAAGGGAAAGGGACATTACCTTCTATGATATACACTGACCAACTAAGCTTCCCAAGAGACTTCCAAAACTCCACCACAACAATGGGTAAAGAGGAAATAGGGAAGAACTAAAGGGTAGCTGCAACAAGGTGATGGCTGTTACCAAAATAAGGTTTTTAAAACACGTCCTCGATTTTTGTACCACTATTTATAGACAGCAACAGCACGAAGCACGGTCATGCTCCTCGGTCAACACGGGCGTGCTAGACTTAGCGTCTACGAGATGCGGTCCACACATGAGCACGGGCGTGCTCACTGTTGAGCACGAGCGTGGTCAACTTAAAACTTGCATCACGCTCTTGACCTTAAGCACGGGCGTGCTGGTTAATGAGCACGGAGGTGCTGGTTAATGAGCACGGGCGTGCTCATGCACCAGAAAGGGACTTTTGAACTAAAAATCCCACTAAGCCCTTAACCAACCAAACAACTTATAAAAGCACTTAATGAAAAAGCAGGGTGTTACATTTGGGCCTTTTAGGAGGGTCAAAATTGCAAGATGCTAGACCTTTAGTCACTTTGCTAAATGGAACTAACCAAGGTGGACTTTTCAACGCAGAGGTATGGAGCTCACAATATAACTAAAAAGGTTTGGTTAAAGGTGGATCGGTGGAAATCTGTAAGGCCCAAGAAGCAAAGAATTGGGATGGGAGGCGTGAGGTGAATGTCAAATACTGTTTTCAGAAAATTCTGGAAGCAACCGAAAGCAAATCTAAAGAAAATAAAGAAGAGGAGGTCAAAGGCGTTAAGTTGAGAAAGAAGAGGAAGAAAAAACCAAAGGTGATGAGATGGACGAAATCTAAAGCTGGAAAGAAATATACAGAGGAAGCCATATGGAAGAATAATATAGGCTACGAAGCTCGGGTTGGTGTAGTGTCGGCTCTGTCTGTTGTTGAAGAAGGGTTGAGTTGGGAGATTCGTCAAACAGGTGATATGCAAAACTTTATCTTCTTAACCGAGCGAGGATCTTCAGCTAGCGTTCAAGGGTGCACTAGGGACTCTCCTGGGTTTTCTCTTGTTTCTCCCCAAAATGGTGGCAATGGGTTCGAGTTGTCGGAGGAAGCAGGTTGCACTTTGGGGTTACAAGGTATTCTATCTAATGTAGAAGAAGTCCCGGTTACTGGTGATCAGGTCGGTGGAGGGTCTGGTTAGAACTCTCAAAATGAGGCAGGAATTTATAAAAGAAAAACGGCTAGTGTGGAGCTAATCTAGGGGTGTTCATATCCAAACCGATCCAAAAGAAAACCGAAAACCAATAAAAAAAATCGAAAACCGCCGATGTCTATTGGATTTTTTTGGATCTTGTTTTGTGAAAACCACTTGGATCGAATCGGATTTTGGATCCCTTTTCTAAAACCGAACCAATCCAAACCAAATCTCATATATAAATTTAATATATGTTTATTCTATTTTTTGCACTATTAATTTTTTACTTGTTGACTTTTTTTCCTAATAATACTTACTAGTTATATTTGACATAATTTTTAATTATTTCTAATGTTCCAAACATAAATAAAAGATGTTTTGATAATAGATGATGATGATATTTATTTATTTTATACATATTTTATGAAATGTTTTTACATGAATGTATAAACAAGTATATATAGGTTTAAGATTTTGTTCAGTTTAGCTTTTAATTTTTATTCTTTTATGTAAAATAAATATGTAATGATGAGTCGGTAAAAACCGAATCAACCGAACCAATCCAAACCGCATTTTATCGGATCGGATATTTTTAAGGAAGTCATCCAAACCGAACAGAACCGCATGCTCTTTTTATCTTTGGATCGGATAACTTTTTACCTCAAAATCGTTCCAACCCGAACCACGAACACCCTTAGGCTAATATGTTCCTCAGGTGGCTCTCCGATCATTTTCAATCAAAGTGACAATAGGCAAGGGGAAACAGAACGTGGTTCAGACATTAGGAAATGCAATACCAGGCTGCTTGGCCTCTCTGCTAGAAGAGTGGCTACGAAGGTATGGGATATTAGCAAGTCAATAGGTGTAACTGATATAGGTTCTCATACTACTATCATTGAAAGGTTGACTGAAATGGAAACAAGGGACAGGGAGGCAGCGGGCAGCGGACAAGATCCAATTGCTTCGTCAGGGACAGATATAGTGATTAAATGATAATAGGCTCTATGAATATTAAAGGATTGGGCGGGGGGCGGGGGGCGGGGGGGGGATTAAGAAGAAGAAGATCAAAGCTTTGATCAAGTCCAATAATCTGGAGTTTATTTCAATACAAGAAACTAAAATGGAAACAATAGACGAGGGTCTTTGTGAGATATTGTGGGGAGGAAATTCCTGTGACTGGTCTTTCTCAGTCCTTTAGTAGGGTCTTTTATGTTTTTGGAACAAGGAAAGTTTCAGGATGTTGTGTACCTTCAAAGGGGGAGGGTTCTGTGATATATGTGGCGAATGGGGACCTTTGAAAATTAAGTGCTTCTTGGTTAATATCTACTCTTCATGTAACCTTGCAGACAGAAAAAGAATGTGGGATGATTTGAAAATGTCTAGGAGGGGTTTTAATAGAGGGGCTTGGTGCCTTATGGGTGACTTCAACGCCGTCAAGAGTAGTAGCGAAAGAAGAGGTTCAACGAATCATGAAAACAGAGCATAAATTACTAGTTTCTCTCAGTTTATAGAAGATTTGGAACTTATAGACATCCTGACTTTCGGAAGGAAGTTTACTTGGTACAAATCAGATGGAACCGTAATGAGTAGACTAGACCATTTTTTGGTTTCTGAAGAATGGTTATAGTCTTGGAGTGGCTCAACTCAGTGGATCCTTGATAGGGATTTCTCCGATCACGGTCCAATTATTCTGAAGACAACAGTTTCAAATTGGGGTCCAAGGCCTTTCCGGTTCAATAATTGCTGGATATAGTTTCTGGGCTTTGATGACATGGTATAGAGGGTCTGGGAAGAGCTTAAAGTGGAAGGTTGGAATGCTTTTATATTGAAAGAAAAATTGAAAGGTCTTAGGGTGCATCTTGTTCGGTGGAATAAGGAAGAGTTTGGACATTTAGACACGAAGATAGTGGAGCTAGAGGATGAAATCCGAATGCTGGACCACAAGGCTGAATCCGTTGGTCTATCTGAGAAGGAGATTTGTAGATGAAAGATTTCTTTGAACAAGCTTTGGGAAAGGATGATGATGAAGGAGAGTTTACTGGCCCAAAAATCTAGATCCAAATGGGTGAAGGAGGGAGACGAGAACTCTGGATATTTCCATGCGTGCATCAATACAAGGAGAAGGTTTAATCAGATTCAAGCTTTACAATCTAGTGGAGGATGGCTCACTGGAGTGGAGGAGATTAAACAAGAAATAGCTAACCATTTTACAAACCAATTTTCAGAAACAAGGTATGATAGGTCACTTTTGGAGGGAATACAGTTCAATCAGTTGATCAATGATGGGGATAACGAGAGTTTGGTGAACCATTTTTCTGATGAGGAAATCAAAGAGGCGGGGTGGGATTGCGATGGGGACAAAAGTCCGGACCCGGATGGTTTCAATTTCACATTTATCAAGAAGTTTTGGGACTCCGTTAAAGTCGAGATATGCAGTTTTGTGAGGGAATTTCATGCTAATGCTAAGCTACCAAAGGGTATCCTTGGTTCATTTGTGCTTTTGATTCCGAAGAAGGAGTGTGCCCACACAATCAATGAATTTAGACCTATCTCTTTGGTAGGTTGTCTCTGTAAAATCCTTGCAAAGGTACTCTAAAAAAGGTTAAAGAAGGTGCTGCCTAAGGTAATCTCTTCATATCAATCCGCTTTCCTTGAGAATAGACAAATCCTAGATGGTGTGGTGGTGGTGAATGAGATGATATATTATGCTAAGAGGGAAAAAAAGAGTGGTCTTATTTGTAAAATAGATTTCGAAAAAGCATACGATTCAGTTAGTTGGTTATTCTTAGACTATATGCTTCAAAGGTTGGGTTTTTGTTTGAGGTGGAGAAATTGGATCAAAGTGTGTGTTTCGGGCTCGGGTTCGGTGTTAATTAATGGCAGCCTGACGGATGAATTCTCTTTGCAAAGAGGACTTGAGCAAGGGGATCCTCTTGCTGCTTTCCTTTTCCTAGTGGTGGCGGAAGGTTTGAGTGGCTTGGTATCTAAGGCGGTCTCGAAAGGTTTGTTTAAGGGGTTCGTGTTTGGAGAGGAAGATGTTATAATCTCCCATCTTTAGTATGCGGATGATTCCTTGATAGTTGGTGAAGCTTCAATTCATAACGTGTGGGTCTTGAAATCCATATTAAGGTGCTTTGAACTAGCATCGGGCCTTAAAGTCAATTACCAAAAGAGTAATCTCATCGTTTTGAATGCCAAGGAGAATTTCCTTGAAGCGGCTGCGAGATCCATGAACTGTAAAATCAGCAACATCCTTTTTATTTACTTGGGTATTCCAATTGGAGCCAATCCCAAGCCAGTTGAAACGTGGAAGCCAATGGTGGACAAAATTAGGAGAAGCCTATCGACCTGGAAAAGGAAAAAACTATATCTTAGAGGTAGAATAGTGTTGATCAATTCAGTTTTATCCAACCTCCCAATATACTTCCTATCTTTCATGAAAGCTCCAAAGAAAGTAGAGAATGAAATTACCAAGATTCAAAGAAACTTTTTATGGGGTGGAAATTATGAGAAAAAGAAGATAGCATGAATAGTTTCAGAGGAGCGATCTTTGTGGTTTGAGGTGCTGAAATTCAGATATGGAGTAAATAATTTGGGCTTCATGGTCAATCCACACTTACAATCAGCTAACAAATCTTCGTTATGGTGGAGAGACTTGTGTAGCATTGAGAGTGGTAGGCAAGTGCCCACTGGATGGTTCAAAGATGCTTTAGTGAAAAAGGTAGGGGATGGCTCAGTAACAAGCTTTTGGTATGATCGCTGGCTGCAACCTAAGAGTTTGAAAACTTTATTTCCTAGACTTTTCTCAGTATCAGCTAATCAGGAGGCAAAGATAGGGGAGGTGGCATTGCGGGAAGATAACATTTGGAAGTGGAATCTACTCTGGAGAAGGAATCTCTTTACGTGGGAAGAGCTTCTAGTGCAGGAATTGATGGGGCAACTCTCAAATGTGAATCTAGTGAGTGGCTTAGTGGATAAATGGCACTTCAAACATAACAAGGAGGGTTTCTATTCCTGCAAATCGACCTACACGGTACTTATTAATAACAAAATGATCTTGATCAACCCTTATAGACCTATTGTGGATGTGTTCTTTACAAAGTTCTGAATCCGATAATTCCTTTGAAAATCAAAGCATTCGGATGGCAGCTGATTCTTGATAGGGCTCCGTCCAGATTGAATCTATGGAAGAGGCAAATAATACAAGATGTAGAGGGGGTAAGGTGCGTTCTGTGTGATGTCGAAGTGGAATCCTTGAATCACCTAATTTTTCATGTAGCAAGTCTATACTGGTATGGAAATCGATGTACAGGTGGGCAGGGTTCGAGGTGGTTATGCCGCCTGATGGAAAAGCATACTTTCTGTTTCATAGGGGCATGGTGAGAGGGAAAAGGCTAAAACAGGTGTGGATGGTGCTGTGGTTTTCCACAGTTTGGTCGATCTGGCTATGCAGATATGGAATCATTTTCAATGAGGAGGTGTTTGATTTGTTTCAGCTGCTGGACTTAATCAAGTACAGAATGATAATCTACTGGCTTATCATGTTTTATCTATTATTTTAGAGTGGATTTAATCAATTAAGTTAAGTTGAATACTTGACTTAGCCCAAATTAGACTTTGTTCTCCTATTTTTATTATTTTAGAGTCAATGTGTGCATTTAATTGATTTAATTAGATTTTAGATGATTTTCTCAAGATTTTTCTTATTTTTATTTTTAGGAAAGGACAAAGAAGAAGGATTGAAATTAAATTGAAGATTGCCAAGTAAATTGCAAGGGCCCACATGATGGATTTGAATCCAAATCAATTTGGATTTGGATTATTATGATTAAAAGATAATTCAATTGGCATTGAGATAAAAGATTGGATCCAAATCAATTTGGATTTGGATAATAATTGCCTATCACAACAATAAAGGATATGATAAGATTTGGCAATTAATTTAGAGATATTGATTTGGATATGAAGATTAAAATGCTTAGAACCAATTATGTTGGATTTTGCATGAAGGCGGAGCTTGAAATACAAGAAAAATGAGCCAAACAGAGCCCATCACGGCCATGATCGAGCAGGGCTGAAAAAGAAAGAAGAACACAAAGTCAGAACCTGTCACGGCCAGGCCGTGATGGCCATTACAAATACCCCAAACTTAAACTTTGCTTGTCCTCAAGCAAACTAAAAATCAAATAGACCCAAAACTTGGCAAGCTCAAAGGATTCAATCAATTCCGCACAAATTTCATGCAATTTTATCAATTCAATTTTTATTCAATGTTTTCCCTTTTCATTATAGTAATCCCCACATTCATTTACTTCAAACAAAGAGAATTCATCATTCATGCAATAATCAATCTAAGCAAAGGATCCAAGTTACACACAAGAGGGAGATCACCAATTTCAAACAATTGCCTTCCTCACAAGGGCATTTAGTAATTCGCTCATTCTCTCAATTTGTCTAGGATATCAACTTTCACTCAATTTCACATTTTAAGAGTACTTTCCGTGAATTTGATTTTCATCTCAAAAATAGTTCCCACGAAAACATGCATGCAACATCAAAAGGTCTTTTAAAAGTTGTAATGGGGCCTGTCTAAATGTAGGATATACAGAGGTGCTAGGCTTTACATCCCTAGGAATTAAGAGAGCATGAAACTTTTTACACTATTATTTTCACTCTAATTCCTTTTTCTATTTTTCTTTTTGACGCTTTGGGTGGCTACAACCTATTTCCTTTGACACCCTTTTATTTTGCCCTTTTTTGGCATTTTTTTTATTCTTTTTCTTTCTCCCTTTTGCCTTTGGCTTCAACCTATATTTTTATCTTTTTCTCAACCCAAAAATAACATATTGAACCCTTGTAACCACCCCAAACTTAGTTTCCTTCAACCATTGTCTTGCTAAGCATCCATGCTCTCCTAAATCCAAAGATTGGGTTAACATGGTTTTTCCAGATTTTTGGCTTATAACATAAGGTCATCAAGAAACAATAGGCTATTAGGCTCAATGTGGCTAACTAGGGAACATGCATTAGGGATGGTCCTTTTTAGGCCAAGTAGCTATTTCAAAGAAAATTTCCTAAATCATTTTATGCAAACATATAAACATGCAAACTATGAAGAGATTCAAGCAAATCCGGGAAAGTGTAACTTAAAAGTGATTCACACAATTCAAAAACATTGTTGGAGGCTCAAATTCCTCACCTTGACATTTTTCGCAAATTGTTTGACCGAGATACAATCTCTAGTGTGTGCACCCTTTCACCCCAAACTTGTCAAAAATCATATAATCATAATAAAATTTCTCAAAGTTCAATTTTCAATTTTTCACATGGGGATCAATTTCCAATTTTCAAATCATTAGGGGAAATCATCAAAATTAAATATTTATCATGCAATCCATTTATGATAAATTTAATTAAATTCATTCAAGCTTACCAACACAAGACTCACACACATATGACTCAAGTAAAGAAAAGCAAAATAATTAAGAAGAGAAGGGTTTAGAAAAACTCATTGAAGACGCTTCCACCCGGATCCCATAGCCTGTGGTAAAAAGACCAAGAGATGCCCAAGATGTAAGACCTTCCTCCAGGATCCCATGGTTTGTGGAGTGGAGATGGAAGAAGCAGGTGTGATGAGATTTCATTGACTTCATTAAGTGATATGATGAGCTCACTTCCTCCTGGGTCAAATGGTAAGTCACCTACTCCAAGAATGGCCTTTATGTAATTAGTTTCTCCATGAAGTACTAGAACCATAACTTCTTGAGGTGATCTTAGATCCTTTGCCGCTGTTGATGAAAACTCCCAATTCTCAGGCAATGACTTGAACTCCAAAGTTGGTATTTTTACTAAGTAATGTGATAGACAAATAGAAGGTACCAACTTTGTTACATCCACACATGCATGTAAACCAACATATTTATCCAACTCAGAATTTTTAGGCTCCTCAATAGGAATGGTGAGAGAAGTATTTTCCACATGATTGGTCTCTTTTGTCCCTTGCAAAGGAACAATAGAAGACATTTCCTCCTTGCACTCCTATTCATGATCCTCTCTTCTTGAATCATCTTCCACCACCACTTCATCTTCATTCACGTCCATGCTAGCAAATAGATTCTCTTTAATTTGAATTACATGTTGCTTTTATGCTAGCAATTTAGAAAATTCACTAGTTTGTTCTTCTAACTTCTGAAAGTTGTCACTTAGTGACGCCGCTATCTTACTAGCATTTTTCCCTGCTCGCATTTCAGCTCTCTGAATCATGGAACTAACTTCCTCCTTACTACGCTCTATGCTCAAGCTCAAAAGATAAGCATCTATATCACAAAGAATCTCTAGCAAATTGGGATCCAGCTCGAAGTATGGTGGTGGTTGCAAAGATGACAAATAGGATTTCCATTCCTCTTTGGAGTATATCTTCACGTGTTTATCAGTGATACCATCAAACACGATCCGATCAAGTTGATATTCCCAAGTTGGATAGTAACGATAGTCCATGTGTTTCATCAACCTTGCACAAACAAAACTCAAAATAAAAGGTCAAATATATACAAATAAAAATTAAAAAGACTAAAGTAGTTGCGTCCTTTGTTTTTAATGATATTGGTATTGCCAATCCATGACAACGGTGCCAAAAACTTGATAGGCTCCGGCAAGTGTACCGGATCGAAGCAAGTAATAATAAAACGGCGAGAAACCGAGTATCGAACTCAGGAATTGGGAAACCAAGTGTCACTTCACAAATTAAACAACTATTTAGACTGAGAAATAGGTGTGAAAAGATTTTCAAGAAAATAAAAGAAACAATAAAAAGAAACCAAATATTTTTCGGGTTTTTAAATATGAAAAGAGATTTCCAGGAATTGGGTTACCAACAAGACTGCTCACGTTACTAAATTGACTACCCCTCTTGTTAATTATCAAAATTGCTTTGAAGGTGAATTTATCCTAAATAAGTTAATGTTCCCTCTCGGGATACAAGAACCATGCCCAATTAAACCAACCCCTACTCTCGTGGTAATTGTATTTAAATTGAACCCATTAAGATTCGTGACAATTCAATGGTACCCTCGAAGGACTGCTTCTAACTCTCGTGATTTAAGTCCTAAGTTCAATCCCTATAGATCCGATACCTAAGTTCACCGCTAGGTTCGTCCTTAGAGTATCTATGACATGCAAATAAGTGCGCACCAGATTCACAAGTAATTCATGCAATATGAATTAAATCGAAAGCAAATTGAAATTAACAAAAAGCAAAATGTCAATTCATAACATAAAACAAATCTTGGGCATAGTCCTAATCCCTAGAAACAAAAAGACTACTCAAGCATTGTCATGGTCATGGCAAGCTTGATTAACAAAAGCATAAAAGAAAACCTAAGAGAGAAGAAGAAATTGGAGAAGAAGAGAAATCATAGTTTTTGCCTAAGGTAGCAGCCCCAGTCCTCTTATTTTCGAGCCTAATTGCTCTATTTATAGAGTAGGGTAACTTGAATCCCAAGCAATTACAAAATCAGATCAAATCAGGTTTTAAAATTCCAGATATTGCGCGTCACGGTCGTGATGCCTGTCACGGCCAGGCCGTGACAGATTCTATCTTGGAAAACTTGGCACTGATGGCCTGTCACGGCCGTGATGGCCATCATGGCCTGGCCGTGACAGGTTCTGACTTTGTGTTCTTCTTTCTTTTTCAGCCATGCTCGATCATGGTCGTGATGCCTATCACGGCCAGGTCGTGATGGGCTCTGTTTGGCTCATTTTTCTTGTATTTCAAGCTCCGCCTTCATGCAAACTCCAACATAATTGGTTCTGAGCATTTTAATCTTCATATCCAAATCAATATCTCCAAATTAATTGTCAAATCTTATCATATCATTTATTGTTGTGATAGGCAATTATTATCCAAATCTAAATTGATTTGGATCCAACTTTTTATCTCAATGCCAATTGAATTATCTTTTAATCATAATAATCCAAATCCAAATTGATTTGGATTCAAATCCATCATGTGGGCCCTTGCATTTTACTTGGCAATCTTCAATTTAATTTCAATCATTCTTCTTTGTCCTTTCCTAAAAATAAAAATAAGAAAAATCTTAAGAAAATCATCTAAAATCTAATTAAATCAATTAAATGCACACATTGACTCTAAAATAACAAAAATAGGAATCTAATTTGGGCTAAATCAAATATTCAACTCAACTTAATTGATTAAATCCACTCTAAAATAATAGATAAAACATAATAAGCCAGCAGATTATCACATAGCATGGAGTTGGTTTAAATCAAGGGGAAATGGCATCAGGTACGACTTTGCAAACTGGTGCATTTCTCCCTTGGATTGTATGAAGGCTTGTGTCTAGCTGCTGCTGCATGTAGTGATCGCCCCTGGTTTTATTTGTTGCTATATCTGCAATTTTCTGTGCTCTTTTGTCTTTCGGTAGTGGTCCAAATCATGGTTTTTGACTGTCATGGTCAGTTGCGGTTTTGATAATGGAATGCAGCAAATTCAATAATGTGCACCTCTCTGGAGCTAAGTTGAAATTGAAGGAAAAACAATTAATTATGCAGAGTATTGGTTAAGTCTTGTAACTTGTATTTTGATAGGAAGATGCGTGTTTTGGTGCTAATTGGTGTGTCTCTGTCAAGATATGTTTCTAGTGATTGTGCCTTAGTGGTTAGTTTACTGAAACTTAATTGCTCTTGTAAGTGGGGGACCTTTAGCTAGTCTTCAACCTTCTAGCTTCCGTATGCTTTAGGTGGAAGTATTATCTTTGGTGTTTCTTGTGGTTAGGAAATTTTTTCATTACAATGTTACAATATATATGGGTTCGGGTATTTTTGTACTCAATCTAATACAATTTTTGTTTATAAAAAAAAAAAAAAAAGACTACAGGGAGTCCATTTCTAAACTAAAGCATAATAATGGTATCACAAGTAAAATTTCTTACAGACTCTCATATGTAACAACTGACAAGTATGCTTCTAGAGTGTCACATATTTTAACATATCTCAGTATGGTTTGTCCATCATGTTTATTGAAGCATCAAGACTGATTCTAGGAACGGAGATCAGAGAAGGGTAAATCTGGTACATAATAAAATAAAATGTTCAATTTTCGATGATACTATCTTTGATCCTTTAATTTGTTTGAACAGATTGACGAATGAAGTCTGTGATAGGTTCAGTGCAAGAATTCCTCTTTTGAGCAGAGGTAGCTCCAGAAAGGAAGAAGAAGAGCTCAGTGAGAGAGATTTGTCCAACCAATTTTCTGATTTTCTTCCTCATTCATGGTAATGATATAGTTTCTAATTTTCCTATTTTCTTGGGATGACTGCCAAGTGTACAGTGATCCATACAATGTGGTAACTATCAAACAGAAATGAAAATCCTACAATTACATAATTACTTATCCTATTATGTGAAAATTGGTAAAAGGAAATTAGACAAAGTCAGCCATCCAAGTGGGAGGCTTCTTGGTACGTTCGTCAGTGCAGGTTGGGGTGTGTGCAAGTCCTCTTCGGTCCAATTCTGGTTGAAATTCCTTGGGCTGCTTGGCATTTGTTGATGAGTGGCCCATATTCATATCATTACCCCATTCCCCAATGACAACCTTGTCCTCAAGGTTGAGATCTGGGTAAGTGAGTTCCAAGGAGTTCTTATCTTCCCACGTGGCTTCAGCTTCAGTGGTCCCCTCCCATTGTACCAAAAGTTGCTGTTGATGACCATCAGATGTGACCAAAACTCGAGTTCCCAAGAAGCGGTTGGGCTTGACCTCCAAACGTGTAACAACCTGATTTTAATTATGTTGTTCAACCGATTAAAATATAATTAAGTTATATTTTAAATTTGAGAGTTAGAAAGTGTTTTTGATTAAAATAAAATCATATTCAGTCTACTTTATGGTAGAAGGTTACGGTAAAATTTTTGGTTGAAAATTCAGACGAAAGCCGGTCTGCGTTTTCACTGCCGGTACAAGTTTACTGTGCAGAAAACCTAATTTTGACCCATGAACAAGATAGTTAGTGTTTTTATTATGTTTCCTTCAACTTTGGTTATTTTGAAAATTTTCGTTCAAAAATAAAATATAATTTTATTCGGGCGAAAACGTCGGAAGAATTACGATCGGAAATACAACCGGGTACGAAATGGAGCAGAATAGGAGACAAAAAAGGCTTGAGGTGAGATGAGGGAGTCACGTGACTCACTAGAGGTATGGCTTAAGCTACCTCCTAAAAAGTGGTCATGATGGACTTTTTGAAATATATCATATTATATTCTAAAAACCTATTTTTCTCTTTCCTCTTCAACCAAACAAGGCACAAGGTCAAAACTTGCTCTCCAAGCTCATTCCTCTCTCCTCAATTTCGTGTCACTCTCTCCCTTCTCTATATATACACCTCTCATTTTCACTTCATCATCTTCCTTCTTCAAACTCCATTAAACCTTCATCTTCTTCCTTTCTTCTAAAAGTTCAAGCTCTTAAAGTTTTAGTTTTTATTCATCTTTTCTACTTAAGTTCTTCATTAAAGTTCTTCCTTATACTAAGGTTAATGCTCTCATTTGAATCTTTTTGTAAGTTTCATCTTTTATTTCTTAGTTTACTTTATGTGTTCTTTATATGCTTTAAACTTCTAAAATCTCTCTAAAATGATAGAAAACTCCTTTTGAGTTGAAACCACTTTCTATAGTCTAGTATTAACTTATATTTTCACATACTAAGAGGTTGTGTAAAACAAAAATCTCTACCTATCTCTTCCAATGAAGGCAGAATGCTGGCATTTGTGACCTAGGAAGTTTTTGTTTCAACTTTTGGAATATGATCATGTGTTTGAGTTTCTAACTATCCATTGATCTTAAATCTATAAATCTTGGAAGTTTTGATAGCTTGTTCCTATGATGGCTGAAAATATGAATAAGTAAGCATAGGATACTATGTTTCAACTTTCCAAGTATGATCATGGATTTAGAACTCTTAATACCTTGTGATTCTAAACCTAAGAGTTATTGTTAAACAAAGAATATTTTTCTCATCATCCTATGATGGCCGAAACTTAGTGTTTAGGTGCTAGGATGTTTGAGTTTTTATTTTTCCAAAATGATCATGGACTTAAGCTCCATAAGATATTTGGATGCTAAGTCTAAGAGATTGGAAAGTTTAAGGATTTCTAACTTGTTTATTCTATGTTATTAAAGTTAGGATGTATTACTTTCATTTTTCCAAGATGATCATGGACTTGAGCTCCATAAGATATTTAGATGCTAAGTCTAAGAGATTGGAATGTTTAAGTTTCCATTGTTTTCCAAGATGATCATGGACTTGAGCTCCATAAGATATTTGGATGCTAAGTCTAAGAGATTGAAATGTTTAAGTTTCCATTGTTTTCCAAAATGATCATGGACTTGAGCTCCATAAGATATTTGGATGCTAAGTCTAAGAGATTGGAAAGTTTAAGGATTTCTAACTTGTTTATTATATGTTATTAAAGCTAGGATGTATTACTTTCATTTTTCCAAGATGATCATGGACTTGAGCTCCATAAGATATTTGGATGCCAAGTCTAAGAGATTGGAATGTTTAAGTTTCCATTGTTTTCCAAAATGATCATGGACTTGAGCTCCATAAGATATTTGGATGCTAAGTCTAAGAGATTGGAAATTTTAAAGATTTCTAACCTATAAATCCTATGAAGGCCGAACCTAGAAGGTTATGGACCTAGGATACTTTGTTCTTATTTTTTCAAAATGATCATGGTTTTGAACTCCTTAATACATATGGATGCTAAACCTAAGAGATTGGAAAGTTTAGTGAATGCTAGCCTATTTTACTAGCCTTGGCCGAATACCTTAAGTTTATAACTTAGTGGGATTTTAATTCAACTTTGTTAAGTGATCATTTTTTATGAACTCCTAACACTTAAGGATCATAAATCCATGAGTTGTATAATTTTCGGGAATCTCTAACCCTAAGAACTAGTCTTGGACGAACCTATACCTTGTGGTTTAGTGTTCTTGTTTGATTTTAACTTGTGATTTTATGTTCATAACCTCAGACTTCCATTGCGGAGGAAACGAGGACGTTCGTGGTATACCTCTTCGGGCATCTAATCTCCTTACCTTCACAGAAGGTGGAGTTATTACTTTGTGGTATGACAACGAGGAGATTCGAGTTCGGGAGTCCAGTGATAACCCAGGTGGGGGAAAGAACCAACCTATCGTCGGAATGGATAAGTAGTAGATTATATAATAATTGTGTAGGGCGACCTAAACCCTACTAGTAGTCGAGTAATCGACAAGACAAAAATCACATTGGAAACCTTTTCTGAAAAACCGATGGCGATTCGGGGATTGTAGGTTTATCGATATTAGGTTTATTTTATATTGTTGATGGTTGATTTGATTTTATTACCTTTATTGAATTGATTTTGTGCTATGTTGGTGATATGGGAATATTTTGGTTGATATTGTGTTATGCATGATTTGCTTGGTTTGTATTATTATGCTTAGTGGTTTTTAAGTAAAGATATATATATATATGTTGTCTAAGAGATGATTATTTTGGGCGTGAGGATAATAATGATTTAGAAGTGCCTAACCTAGATGATGTATGTTAAAGAGGTGTTATGGTATAGAATATGTGTCAAGTTCTAATGAAAGGTTAAGGCACTAGGATGTTGTTAAAATGGGTTGGTGAGATTCAAGTATAGGTGTTGTTGTCCACAACCGTGTATTGGTAATATAATACACAAGGACAAAAGTGTATTGGTAATATAATACACAAAGACAAAAGTGTATTGGTAATATAATACGCAAGGACATCTGTGTATTGGTAATATAATACACCGTGTATTGGTAATATAATACACGTAAAACACTTCTGTGTATTGGTAATATAACACACCGTGTATTGGTAATATAATACATAATACACGTAAAATACTTCTGTGTATTGGTAATATAATACACGTAAAATCAAGAGTTCTCGCGAGACCACTTCCACCTTAGTAAATAGGTGTGCAACTATGGTGTCTTTGAGTAGCATGAGATTGGGGGTAGAGGATGATATATTAATTTGAGGGTGATCTGTTAGTTATGTGCGTTGTTTGTCTGTGACAATTACTGTATGATTTACTATGACTCTTTTCCGCTTTTTGATGATAGAACTGTTTCTTATTCCCTATGTTTCTGTATTTTTGTGAGTTACTTTGGTTTACATTAGAAGACCCGATGGAGGGTTATGTTCTTTGCGAGAGAGCTGGACGGAACTCGTATGAAACAGAGAGATTCTTTGAGGAGTTGGATGGAACTCCTTACAAACCCGACGCTGGGGGTCGAGCTGTGATCCATGGCGATTAGAGTATGGACATTATGGCCAGTGTGTCTAAGGAGCATTTTTATATTTCCGCTAAGTATGTCTGTTATTAAGTTTATGTCTGTGAGGGATCCTACTGAGAGGATACCCTTAACAGTGTTTTGGTATTGTAATGAACAACTAAGTGTGTATTTACATATGTTAAAGTTATTGTGTTTTAAATTTGCAGAAGTTATATGATAATTAAATAAGTTTTTAATTTTTACGTATTTTCACGATAAGCGCGCGATTAAGAATTGATTTAAGAAGGTAATTAATCTAATAAAACACCGGGGTACAACGGGGTGTCTCAAAACACGTGCCAGTAATTGAGGGAGCCGGAGTAAGGGCTTGACCTCCAAACTCTTTAGATAAGTAAAAATTCTGGAGTGTCGCCCCAATAGGTAGTGACGCTATTTTTTTACAGCCGAAGTGATTGCATACATTTCTCTTTCATATGCTGAGGATGTTTGCATTCTTGTACATAATTTCTTGCTGAAATAAGCTATTGGATGTTTTTCTTGGGACAGGACTGCACCTACTGCTGAGCCCGACGCATCGGTCGTGACATTAAACACCTTAGTGAAATCAGGAAGGGCCAAAACTAGGAGAGTTGTCATAGCTGTTTTAAGAGTTTGAAAAGCTATTTGCGCCTGATCTGTCCAAGTGAAATGGTTTTTCTTAAGTAAATCTGTTAAGGAACTAGTTATGGCAGCATAGTTCAGTACGAAGCAACGATAGTAGCCTGTAAGACCTAAAAAACCGCGCAGAGCTGAAATGGACTTAGGGGCTGGCCAATCCTGTATTGCTTGCAACTTAGAGCGGTCGGCAGCCACTCCCTCTTTAGAAATGACATGACCCAGGTAATCAACCTTCTCCAACCCGAATTGACATTTGGAATATTTAGCAAATAATTGATGCTGTTGTAATAATTGTAGGACCTGTCTAAGGTGAAGAAGGTGGCTATGCCAATTATTGCTATAACTAAGAATGTCCTCAAAGAAAACTACGACTTCACGAAATACCTCATTCATGGTCGCTTGGAATGTTGAAGGGGCATTAGTGAGCTCGAACGGCATGACCAAAAATTCAAAATGACCATCCACCGTACGAAATGCAATTTTGAAAGTGTCATTCGGAGGTAACAAAATTTGATGGTAACCAGAGCGAAGGTCCAGCTTTGAAAATACAGTGGAACCATGGAGCTCATCCAGTAATTCATCCACTGTTGGAATGGGAAATCTGTCCTTAACAGTTAAAGCATTCAGTGCCCGATAATCGACACAAAACCGCCACGTTCCATCTTTCTTTTTGACTAACAAAACAGGTGATGAAAACGGGCTCGTACTTGGTTTGATAATGCCCTCCTCTAACATCTATTTCATCATCTGTGTCATCAATTCTTTTTGGCTTTGTGGATAACGATATGGTTTAATGTTGACATGTGCTGAGTCGGGTAGCAAATGGATGTGGTGATCAAGATTACAGTGTGGAGGCAGTCCTTGAGGTTTGCCAAAAATAGTCACAAACTGCAGCAGTAACTCAGCTATGGAAGGTTGAAGTGTAGTAGGGTCAAAAGGTAAGGTTTGTTGTGATGATGAGTTGGTAGGTGCATCCTCTATATGGGACAAGGTGATGGAGTGTACAGATTCAATAGAATTAGTGAACACAAAGCGGTGAAATTGGGCTAAGGAAGCAGGGGAGGTTTGCTGGACTGAAGTACCCCTAAGTGTAATGGGATGATTATTATATGAAAACTGAATTGAAGGGACAGAATAATCAAGCAGGAATGGTCCAAGTGTTTGCAACCATTGGGCCTTGAGAACTAAATTCGCTCCATGTATAGGTAAAATGTAAAAAGGAATATGAAAGAGCTGCCGGCTAGTGTAACAGGAACATCGAACGATTACGAACACTTTGTATGGATTCCCCATTTCCCACAATGACAGAGAATGGTGTAAGTACTACAATGGGAAGATTCATGAAGTTGGCCACTCGAGGTTGCATGATATTGTGAGAGCTTCCAGAATCAATCAGTACCGTGACCGGAAGCTCGCATATACGGCCTTGTACTCTTAGAGTCCTTGGTGAGGGAGGACCCATTAAGGCAGCATGTGATAACTGGAAATGAACACAATCAAGAGTATGGTCATCCGGAGGAGACTATGGTTCAGCTGGGGTACTGTTAACAAGGTCCTCATCTGCAGGTTCATCTACTAAGAGCAAAAGGAATTTCTTAGATTGGCAACGGTGGCCCGTAACCCATTTTTCATCATAGTTGAAACAAAGTCCTTTTGCTTTGCGTTCATTCCACTCAGCGGGAGATAATTGGCGAATGGGGATGGTACCGGAGGGTGCAGGTCCGAGGATGGAGGGAGATGACTGTGGTGTATTGGTGGAGCGTGGAAATCGGTTAAAAGCTTGTCTGGAATCATGGAAATTGGCTTCCAATAATTTGGCAAGGTCAATGGTATGAGCTAAGGATTCGGGTTTCAAAACAGCCATTTCTCTCTGAATATCATTGCGCAAGCCAAAGATGAAACAATTCCCGAGTAATTCCTCTGACATCCCCACAACTCGATTTGACAGAGTTTCAAATTGTAATTAGTAATCCATCACTGTTCCTGTCTGTTTCAGTTTAAACAAGGTTGCCTGATGGTTCTCAAATGTGGAAGGACCAAACCTCAATTCAAGGGACCTGGTAAACTCAGACCAAGTAGTAAGTTGATTATTAGTGTGTAACCACTTAAACCAACCTAAAGCTGGGCCTTGCATATAGAAGGGAATCTGGGTTAGGCGTTGGTTTTGGGGAATTTGATTAAGCTCGAAGTAGTGCTCTCCCTGGAAAATCCAATCCAGAGGGTTTGAGCCATCAAATGGAAGAAGGTGAATTTTGGGAGTTTTGTGGAATGGTTTCTGGTTGGTTTGGGTAATAATGGCTAGCTGGTCACGTAGGGTATCCATGTGAGTGGTTATTTGTTCATGGATGAAGCTCTGCAAGTTGGATTCCGTGGTAAGCCGCATAGCATGCAGCTGGGTAAGAATTTCATCATTGGGTTTTTCTGGTTTTTCATTTTTATCAGGTTTAGGAGGCATTGAGAACGAAGATGAAAGCACCAAATTGATAGGTTCAGTGCAAGAATTCCTTTTTTGAGCAGAGGTAGCTCCAAGAAGAAGAGCTTAGTGAGAGAGATTTGTCCAACCAATTTTCTGATTTTCTTCCTCATTCATGATAATGATATAGTTTCTAATTTTCCTATTTTTTTGGGATGACTGCCAAGTGTACAGTGATCCATACAATGTGGTAACTATCAAACAGAAATGAAAATCCTACTATTACATAATTACTGATCCTATTATGCGAAAATTGGTAAAAGGAAATTAGACAAAGTCAGCCATCCAAGTGGGAGGCTTCTTGGTACGTTCTGGGTCTGGAGTTGGGCTGTGCAAGTCCTCTTGGATCCAATTCTGGTTAAAATTCCTTAGGCTGCTTGGCATTTGTTGATGAGTGGCCCATATTCGTATCAATCTGTTAATTTTGTTCTGATACATTATATGCTAAAGTGGAAAAAGATTAGAGGAGCTGATAGAATGTAATATGTATCTTTCCAGCAACGCAATTCCGAGTTGGGGACAATACTGAGGTAGATTCCTCATAAAATGACATTTTGTTCTGATCAATCAATTTTGTCATTTATTGATTGAATTTGTGTAAAGATGATGTATGTAAAGATAACTCAAATTGATCGATCATATAAATTGCCAAGAGTTTCCATGTGGCAGTTTTTACCACCTGCTGCTGTTGATACCTCACAGGACCATGTACTCCGGCCCCCAGATTGCATAAATTGCCAAAGGCTGTGTAGTTTCACTAGTTTGGTTTAATGGAGAAAGGGACTCTTATATTTTTGCAATTTCTTTTACACTTGTGAAAAGTTTTAAAAAAACAAAATTCTTGAGATTGCAGAAGTCCAATTGACTGTAGAGGCAACATTTTGGAAATTACTCAACTTTTGGATTTAGTCTCAGCCAAACTGTAAGTTTAAGGTTTTTGATAATTCCTTTCCAGTAACAAATGCTGTTGAACATTCAATCAGCTAGAAATGGTGCCGCTGCCGCATTTTCTCTGTGTTTTATTTGAAGTGTGTCTAATCGTATTTTAGTTGCTGCTTCTCATCACGAAGCTCATTTTTCTCACACAGCATCACCAACTATGAAGCCCGTAGGATACGGTATGACATGATATGGATATGGGAAATTTTTTGAAATTCAAGATATGATACATTCGGAATACATTAAGAAAAAATTATAGAAAATTATTTTATATAGATGTAGAATAAAGGGGAGATGAGTCAAAACTCAACAGGATAAGATATGGTGATTTAAAGTATAATAAAATAATATTTCAAAGTATAATAAAATATAACATGGTTAAAAAAAAAGTTAGTAAAATATAAAATATTTTAAAAAATAATATATTAATAATTAATTTTAAAAATTATTTTTATTTTATCACAAGCCTAATTTGTTATTTTATATTATTTTAAAAAACTAAAAAAATACAAAACAAAAAATATTCTAATAATTTAACTATATGTAAATTAAAAACTCAAAATGAATATTTAGAATTATAAAAAAAATAATTGAAGTTAGAAAATATTTATAAAATTTTAAAAATTATATATAATTTTATCACAAGGATATTTTTGTTTTTTTATATAATTTAAAAACATGAAAATTATAATAAAAAAAATGTAATAAAATATAAAAACATTTAGAATAAAAACGAAAAATTTAAAAATTTATACTAAAATTATAATGTTATCCGGTTGGTTATCTGGTGGACACCAAACGTCGGATAAGATAACAGCTTATCCTGCTAATATCCCATCATACTCCTATCTTGTTCTCTTATCCTATCCGTCACTATCCTATCATGACCACCAAACGAGCCCTTAATGTATAACTATGATGATCACAATTTATAAAAAGATACATGTGATCAAAATAACAAAAAAAAAATACCTATATCGTAATATATTGTTTCCCGTATGTTAGAATATCAACAAAAGCATCTTTAGTGCAACTCAAAACAAGGCTTGGTTCTATAAAATAGCCAACAATCGAAATGCATTTAGAAGTATCCTAAAAGTATCGGGTAAAATAAAATTTTAAAAATAAAATTAAAAAAGATGATACTTCTTGGGTACGTATCCAGAAGTATCCTACGAGTATCGGTATCGGATACGGATACGAAACGGATACGTTTGTATTTTTTGAGTATTCGTGCTTCATAGATCACAAAGAATTAGAATGTAGGTAAGGTTCACCATCCTATGAATAATTATAGAGGAATGATTTTTGTAGATCAAAATGGGGATACCGTATGGTGTCTTCTTCTCTTCTTTTTTTTGTATTTTTGAGAACCGTGTATACAATTAACGAAGGTAAAAAGTAAGTCAGAGATATAGTTTCAAAAATCTTCCAAACAGTGTTTAGAACAAATCAAGCGAGAGAGATTAAACCAAAAACAGAGAAAATAAAACCATTACATAAAAAGACAGAGATGGAGAGGACTAATCAATTAGAATTTAGAGATGCCTGTCATTTATTCGACGGCTTCGCATTTTCTCTCTACATGCTTTAGAATCAGAAGGGTTGCACTATCCTGACCTCAATCTGTAATAGAATTTTATAATGAAACTGAGACCATACAAACAAAGGGGGGTCTCTCATGCACAAAAGATGAATACAGGGACTAACAATCGTGCAAAAACACTAGAAAAAAAAAAACAAGGAAATGGAAATTTACATTGACAGGCCATTTTTATTTTATATTTTGAGTGTCAAACTTCAAAATCAGATTACACTGAAAGTATCTAAGTGGGGGGTCCCTCCCAGTAACACTAATTTTTTTCCCATACACAGTACCACATGTTTTAGGGCCCAAATCCCTTTCACTTGGACGGTTGGACCAACACATTGATAAATACAAACTCACTTTATTGAATAATAATGGATAATCTCTAATTCACAAAAAAAAATGGAAGTTTTTTAATCAACTGAATCCCAAAAGTTTAGGTATTAGAGTGTGTTTGGAAAAGCTAGAAAAAAAAGATTATGCTGATAATCAATTTTTGTATAATCGATTATTGTGATAATTGATTATAATGAGAATCTGTTTTTTATTGGGTCTATTTGCTAAAAAGCGATTTTAAGATAATCTATTTCGTTTGGGTGGTGCAAAAAAAAATCACTTTTATAAAATAAATTACGAAAAAGGGTATCAAGTTATTTGTATAATTCAATAATATTTGTTTAGAAGTTACTTTTGTAGGGATAAACATGAAAGAGAGTTTTAATAATGAAAACTAATCAAATCACAACAATATAAAATAGAAAAAACTAGATGGCATAAAACAACTTTTTTTCTAATTTTTTTTTTATAAATTTAAACAAAATATCAAACATGATAAATTATCCGTGAAATAATTTTTAAACTAAAAAACAGTGTTCGGGGAAAGATAATCTTTCTCAAACACAGCTACTTCTATTTTTGAGGATTTTGCCGTATGATTTAATCTACCTTGGGTAGACCGCAGCCCAACTAGCAAGTTACTCTAGTTTCTTAGTCTTTCACGCGTTATCATTTGAAAGTACTAGACTTGCTTAACGAACCTTTCAAATTACAAAATTTCCGAGCTAAAATGCCTATAAATACCTCACAATAGCTCTAATATTTTTCATCAAACATATACCATATAGCATTTCTACATTACTGAAGAATATAACCAAAATGTCATTATCTCTATTCTGTGTCTTGGGCTTTGTCATTGTGGGTCATGTTGCCTATGCTCAAGACTCACAAGCAGACTACCTCAACGGCCATAACGTTGCGAGATCAGAGGTGAATGTTCCGAACTTGGTTTGGGATGATGTTGTTGCTAGTTTTGCACAGAACTATGCCAATCAACGTAAAGGTGATTGCCAATTGGTCCACTCAGGTGGTGGCGGGCGTTACGGAGAGAACCTTGCATGGAGCAGTGGTGACCTAAGTGGTGCAGATGCAGTGAGATTGTGGGTGAATGAGAAACCCTACTATGACTACAATTCTAACTCCTGTATTAATGGTCAGCAGTGCCTGCACTATACTCAGGTGGTTTGGAGGAACACAGTACGCGTTGGATGTGCCAAAGTAAGATGTGATAATGGAGGCACATTCATAGGTTGCAACTATGATCCCCCTGGCAACTATGTTGGGCAAAGATTTAACGAATTATATCCAAAATGCTGGCTTTGCATCTAAAGAAGGTGCTTGGGAGAGTTATTTCGCCATGTCAAACAACATTTTTGTCTAATAGACAGAATTTGGATCTGGATGGTGTTGTGGTTGTGAATGAAATTCTTGATTTAGCAAAAAGAGATGTTCCGGAAGTTGCAGGGTCCTGAAAGTTGACTTTGAACAAGCGTACGATTTAGTAAAAGCGGTGTTTGTTGGAGTATATGTTGCTTAGACTAGCAGGCCATCCAACACTGGGGTGGCCTAAAGCAAAATTTGGGATGAGTTTTTTTAAAATTAATAATAATATTTTATTAAAATTATTATATTTTTATTTAAGATTTATTTTTCGAGTTATTTTTAGTAAAATCATTTATTAAATTATTATATTTTTTTATAAACCATCATAATTAGGGTCTTTAGTTCACAATAATGATATCTCGGGATATTTCACAAGTTTCAATCATAAATTAACCGTTGGTTTTCACAAACCTCTCAACGAAAGTGTTTATACTAGGATTACTATTTAGTAAATTACTATATATTAATTAGTAACTATTAAGCAAATATTTTTTTTAAATAAAAATACTATATAACTATATAATAACTACTGACTGGCAAATAAATTTTTTTTAGACCTGAAACGTTTGCTTGGATGGCTTTACCCGAGGGCCGACTAGGACTTTGAGAAACATGATGGGGTTTTTGACCAAACTGAGTTCCTTTTAGAAACTATTTACCAGTTTAGGATTATTCTGAAACTATTTATCAATGGGGGTCGTTTTTGATACGTGGCATATTTTATTATTTTTGAATCTGACGGGTCAAAGGCGCCACTGCAGATGGCGCCTACCTATAAACAAAAAAAAAAGACAAAAGGGGAGGCGCCACTGCAAATGGCGCCTTCCCCTGCAGTGGCACCTCCCCTGCAGTGTACCACGTGGCACTGCAGGGGGGCCCCCAGCCCCAACCAAAAATTGGACTCCTGCAATTTTAAAGGAACAACACTACAATTTTAAAGGAACAACGCTACAAAAAAAATTATACTCTAAGTATAGGGAGTAACGATGACATTAATGATAAAGTATCTATTTAAAACAACAAGAGGCAATAAAAAAAATCCTGTAATAATGAGTAGCAAATAATATCACAAATTATATTTAAACTTAAATGAATTCGAATTAAAAATTCCAAATAAGAACTACTTGTGTATTGATAAAATATTGTATCACACTCTGAATTTTGATCAGTAGATGCCCGAGGAAAGTCTGATCCAAATAAATTTTTTTTTACTGCTGTAATAATTGATGAATATTTATTGGTGTAAATTGTTATTGCTATTATTTTTTTATGGCTCATGTGATATTATTTGCTACTCATTATTACGGGATTTTTTTATTGCCTCTTGTTGTTTTAAATAGATACTTTATCATTAATGTCATCGTTACTCCCTATACTTATAGTATAATTTTTTTTTGTAGCGTTGTTCCTTTAAAATTGCAGGAGTCCAATTTTTGGTTAGGGCTGGGGGCCCCCTGCAATGCCACGTGGTACACTGCAGGGGAGGTGCCACTGCAGGGGAAGGTGCCATTTGCAGTGGCGCCTCCCCTTTTGTCTTTTTTTTTTATAGGTAGGCGCCATCTGCAATGGCGCCTTTGACCCGTCAGATTCAAAAATAATAAAATATGCCACGTATCAAAAACGACCCCCCATTGATAAATAGTTTCGGAATAATCCTAAACTGATAAATAGTTTCTAAAAGGAATCAGTTTAGTCAAAAACCCAACATGATGATAGTGGATCAAAGCGCGTGAGCTGTAGGTGTAGCCACTTTTGAGTATTAGTTAATGGAAGTCCCGCAACAAAATTTCAAACCTCTAAGGGCCCGTTTGGTGGTCAGGATAAGAGAGACATGATAGGATAAGTTATCATATCCTGTCTGAAACTGTTGTTTGGTGAGCCAGCAGGATAGGATAAGGCAATCCTGTCACTTATCCTATCCTGACCATCTAGTTAAAATTCTATCCTGAAGGGAGGGCTGGGTTAGCACTCAACAGGATAGGATAAGGATTTTTTTTCTGGTAACAAATAGGATAGGGTGATTTAAAGTCTAATAAAATATAAAAATATATAATACATAAAATAATTAAAGTATAATAAAATAATAATTTAAAGTATAATAAAATTTAACATGGTTACCAAAAAAAGGTATAATAAAATATAAAATATTTAAAATAATAAAAATATTAATAATTCATCTTAAAATTTATTTTTATTTTATAACAATGCTAATTTTGTTATTTTATATTATTTTAAAAAACTGTAAAATATAAAAAGTATTATAATAATTTAACTATATGTAAGGTAAAAACAAAAAATGAATATTTAAAAAATTTAAAAAATTATATGTAATTATATCACAAGGATAATTTTGTCTTTTTGTATAATTTTAAATAATGAAAATTATAAAAAAAAACTAAAATCTAATAAAAGATGAAAATATTTAGAATAAAAACAAAAAATTTAAAATTCATACTTAAATTATAATGATGTCCGGTTGGTTATCTGGTGGACACCAAACGTCGGATATGATAACAACTTATCATGCTCATATCCTATCCTACTCCTATCATGTTCTCTTATCATATCCGCCTCTATCTTATCCTGACCACCAAACGAGCCATAAAGGAATTAGGCAAGGTGGACAAGTTGGGACAATCTATGAGTAACATCCTGATAATTATAGGTATGTGTTTACTTAATAATTAGAGTTACTAATTAGTTAAATATTTATTTTTTATGTTATTTGTTTTATTTGATTTATTTAAAAATAGGGTAATGGTTCAAATTGGTCCTTGATATTTTTTACGGATCCACTTTTACTCCCTGAAAGCAAATAATTAATCGGATATTCTCCAAAATTTATCAATATTGTGGGACATGTTAGTTCCTCTATTTGTCCCTGTCCATAGACCTTCGCTAAGTTATCTATGTGGCACCTTAACCTGCCAAGTTGTCTCTTATTCAATTTCCCGCATGTCTTATTTTTTAAAGAATAAAAAAGATGTTGTAAATCTCCCAAAACACAGCCGTTTTAAGCTAAACCATAATTCACTTTGGTTTTCTTCACCATGTGACCCAAATTTGTTGTTTTTACACGTACCGAACTATGCACCCCAACATTGAACACAACACAGTGGAGTGGGGGTCCGAGTGGTGGCTCTGACAGCAACATGTGGTGGCGATGCTTGGTGCTGTGGTCCGAGTGAATCTTCTGACACCCGAGGGCTGGTGAGGACGAGGAGTGGTCGCCTATGTAAAAGATAATGCATGGACAAAAAGTAGCTCCTAACAGCCTTCTATTCATGAGACTGTGCAAGTATTATATTGACTCATTTTAGAGAAACTTTCTAACTTTAAACTGTCGCTCTTACAAGTATCTAGATCTAGTATACGAATCACTCAATACTTTTTTTTATTTAAAAAAAGAGTTGATTGATGATATAATATCAGAATCTCTATGGTTAAGTATCATGGGTTTCATTCTCTTGCTTGGTCCATTTTTAAAAATAAAAATTGAATAGCATATGTTGTACATAAATTTGGACTTCACTGATCATGCTTCAAGTCAAATTATACTTGCTTGAGACACTTGAAAATATAATAAAATCATTCATATTTCTTTATATATATGTATATGAATCGGCTTTAGTTTAGGAGTTTCCCGGAAGCTGATCCAAGGGGATTTGAGTTGAAGACTAGGCCAATACAATCATGATATGAAAAATCAAAACTAAGCATTGATTACACAATTTTAAAGGTTCAAGGTGCAAATTTTATTAAAATCGAATGAAATGATCCCTTGGGTAAAAATTAATAAAAGAAATTATTCACATGATATATTTACATAGCAATATATAAAGATAATAAAAAAAAAATTTTAAAGAATAAAGATAATAAACTTGTGAAATACAATTTTTGACTTAAATGATAGACAAATATTGTAAATAACTTCACCAAATTAATATCAGGCAACATCTAGCTTCGGTACTAATCCTTAATGCCTTGAACAATATGCAAGACAAGAAGAAAAAACACACACCAATAATAATAATAATAATAATAATAATAATAATAATAATAATAATTCGTTTAGGACAGTTTTCACCACTTTATAGGAGTTCCAAAACTATTCAAGTGCAATGATTTATAACGCGCTAATCCTGACATATAATATTAATTTAAATGTTAATCGGTGTTCTTAAGACAATAGTTAAGGATCTAAAAAAAGAAAACTTCATGTATTTTACTACTAGAATGTTCACCCGTGCCCGACATGGGTATAAAGTTTATTTATAAATAATTACTAATTAAAAATCTTGTACATAATAATATACGAAAATTGAATCTCTAAAACTTAAGACTACATCATCAATTTCACAGTATTAATTAATTTTATAATCATCCTACTTCTTATAAAAATTATATTTACAACCAATCTTTTTTATTTATTGAAAGTGTCTCATTTCTAAAGGCGCATGTGTTAGCACCACTTAAAGTTTCTACCCCTTTAATAATAGAAATTTGTTAATGATCCCGGTGATCATAGACAACATATATTTCTTCATATTTTTATAAATATTTGGTTCTCTCCACCACCTTTTACCTATCATATTTTTTCATTGGGTTCCCCCTTCATCTATCATATATTTTTTAAAAACATGTCATTTCTTTTTGATTTATTTAAAACATGTCTCATTTCTAAAGTTGCATATAGAAGCAACACCCAAGTTTCCACCCCTTTAATAATAGAAATTTGTCAATGATCTTAGTAGTCATACACAACATATTTTCTTTATATTTTTGTAAACATTTGGTTCCCCCCACTACCCATTTTCTATCATATTTTCTTCATTGGTTCCCCCTTCATGTATCATATATTTTTTTAAAAAACATGTCATTTCTTTTTTATTTATGTAAAAGATGTCTCATTTCCAAATCTGCACATAATAGCACCACCCAAGTTTCCACCCCTTTAATAATAGAAATTTGTCAATAATCTTAATAATCATACACAACATAATTTCTTCATATTTTTATAAACATTTTGTTCCCCCACCACGGCCTTTATCTATCATATTTTATTCATTGGTCCCCCTTCATCTATCATATATTTTTTAAAAACATGTTATTTATTTTTTATTTATTTAAAATATGTTTCATTTATAAAGTCGTACATAGTAACACCGCCCAAGTTTCCACCCCTTTTATAATAGAAATTCGTCAATGATCTTAGTAATCATACACAACATATTTTCTTCATATTTTTATAAACATTTGGTTCCCCCACCATCCTTTATCTATCATGTTTTCTTCATTAGTCCCCTTCAACTATCATATATTTTTTAAAAAAACATGTCATTTCCTTTTTATTTATTATTTATTTAAAACATGTTTATTTCTAAAGCTGTAGCACCACCCAAATTTTCACCCCCTTTAATATATAATAGAATTTTGTCAATAATCTTTGTAATCATAACGCAACATAATTTCATCATATTTTTATAAACATTTGGCTCTCCCGTTCATGTATGATATATTTTTTAAAAAACATGTTGTTTCTTCCAAAAACTTGATATTTTACTTTCCTCTTCTTCAATGTAATAAGTTTGAATTCAATTTGAATGCCAAATTAAGGCCTCAACCTCCGACAAAACTCATTAATTCTTAATTCGTATAACTAATCTCAACAACATGTTCTAGGTAATCCAAACAAAACAATTCGAAAAATATTTAATAACTTTTAGGACCGGTTTGGTGGTCAGGATAAGAGAGACAAGATAGGAAAAGCTATCATATCTTGTCTGAAACTGTTGTTTGGTGAGCCAGCAGGATAGGATAAGTCAATCCTGTCATTTATCATATCCTGTCAATCTAGTTAAAATTCTATCCTGAGGGGAGGGCTGGGTTAGAACTCAACAAGATAGAATAAGATGATTTTTTTTCTGGTAACAAGTAGGATATGATGATTTAAAGTATAATAAAATATAAAAATATATAATATATTAAAATAATTAAAGTATAATAAAATAATAATTTAAAGTATAATAAAATTTAACATGATTACCAAAAAAAGGTATAATAAAATATAAAATATTTAAAATAATAAAAATATTAATAATCAATTTTAAAATTTACTTTTATTTTATCACAATGCTAAGTTTGTTATTTTATATTATTTTTAAAAACTGTAAAATATAAAAAATTATTCTAATAATTTAACTATATGTAAAGTAAAAACAAAAAATGTATATTTAAAAATATAAAAAATTAATTTTAGTTAGACAATATTTAAAAAATTTAAAACATTATATGTAATTTTATCATAAGGATAATTTTGTTTTTTATTATAAATTTAAATAATGAAAATTATAAAAAAAAAAAAGTAAATCTAATAAAAGATGAAAACATTTAGAATAAAAAGAAAAATTTTAAAATTCATACTTAAATTATAATACTGTCAAGTTGGTTATCTGGTGGACACCAAACGTCGGATAGGATAACAGTTTATCCTGCTCATATCCTATCTTACTCTTATCATGTTCTCTTATCCTATCCGTCCTTATCCTATCCTGACCATCAAACGAGCCCTTAAGCTACCAAAGTATGACTTTCAAATAGATTGCACATTACAAAACAAATTATAAATTATACATAATAAGATATAAGTTGATAATTAGATAAACGTTAAAATAAAATAAAATAAAATAACCAACAGCTATTTCTCATATAATCCCACCAGCATCTACTAAACGGTAACAAAAAACTTCCACTAGACGGTGCAACAAAGCTTCGTATCAATGCACCCTCACCTTTTCTTTGCATGTTTTTCACGTTTTGGTTTCTTGTGGCATTGTTTTAAATGCACTTTAATACCACCATAAACATTCTATTTAATATTTGAATTTCAAATTTGAAGGAAATCAAATTAAATGATAGCTAGCAAGTACACCAGATGCACGGTGGATACATTCCATGAGAGTTTTTGATTGCAAACTTTTGGGAAGCTAATCTTTTTTCGTAATTCCCTGCACCTTTTTTTCTTTTAATTTTTTTTTTCCCGCAATTTTAATTGTTTTTTAAATTTCTGATAATTTTTTAATTTAAATTGAACTTGAAATCCGTATGGAGAAAGGTATCAAAGAGTAATGGCTTTTCGTTTACCAAAAAAGCATTGGTAACAACATAATTATTTATAAACACGTGTTTATTTTGAATGCAGGCCATTGGGAAGAGGTATCGGAACCCGTAGCAATAAATTGTGTACATTCTTTTAATATATTTATTTCGAAATTTAATTGGTTTTTTAAATACCAATAGAAGAGGTGCAATGAGAGCTTTGAATGCAAATCATTGGGAAGCTAATCTTTTTTCGTAATTCCCTGCACCTTTTTCATTTTTTTTTTTTTTGCAATTTTAATTGTTTTTTAAATTTCCGAAATATTTATAATTTAAATTGAATTTGAAATTTGAATAGAAAAAAGGTATCAAAGAGTAATGGCTTTTCGTTCACCAAAAAACATTGGTAACAACATATTTATTTATAAACACATGTTTATTTTGAATGCAGGCCATTGGAAAGAGGTATTGGAACTGTAGCAATAAATTGTGTATATATTTTTTCTTTTAATGGATTTATTTCAAAATTTCATTGGTTTTTTAAATACCAATAGAAGAGGTGCAACCAACCAATTTTTGAAAGTTGTAGCTAGCAATAAATTTTCTACATCTGTTTTATTCTTTTATTACTTTTTTCATAATTTTAATTGATTTTTAAATTTCTAATCTTTCTAATTTCTAATAATATAAAGTTTATAGAAGGCTTCTTAAAGAAGCTTTTCTTGTAGAAGTGATACCTGTAAAAATTTCCTCCAAATGGGGCTAGATATATATAATCTATAGATATAGATTATTGATTTTTTGATATCTTGTTTATCAAGGAATGAAATATTAAACGGTGATCATCCTTTATATCTCAACAAATATGCAGAAACTAATATCAATGACAACCAAAGAGAAGATAGAAAAATATAAATAATTGAAATTATAATAAGTTTGACAAAATAAGAATATAAAAAAAAAATTGCTCAGCATTGACAACTCATATGCTTCAGAGACTATATTGAATAGTAAACACATTATCTTTCAATTGCTAGTACGTCTTAGTCTAAATTAATGTCATACATTGTTGGCAAGTAAGGTGACCAAAAGTTTCCTCGTTCCATACTGACAACCTAACAAACATAGAACAGCCACAATAAGTTCAAAACCAAAACAAAGCGGGAAAAAAAAAAAAAGAAGAAAGAGCAATACAATGTGTCCTAATGATGTAGACCCTGACACTTCATAATAGAATCAATTCATTCCCCATAGCATGCATTTATACCAGTAAAGATTATAATAGCAACAACAATATTTGGAAGTTGGTACACATGAAATTGTGATATCAACATTTGTGTAGATATGTTTCTGCAATCACAGTCCCCATCAAAATCTTAAATAATTTTTGGAAACTATAAATGGTGCTAAATGAGAAATCATATCATTTGTACCCCGAACAAAATCCATATAGTCCATCACCAGAAAGTGTCAATATATGCTGAACATTTTTGTGCCGGCGTCCTGTGTGATAATCCAGCCACATTCACCCTGGTGCATATAAATTTGATAAAAATGTAAAACTGCAAACTTCGGATTTTCAAATAAATAGTACAAGGAACTCCTTGTCAAACAAAACACCTTATTAAATTAATGTAAAGACCATCTCATTAATTATTTTAAACCAAAATATCTTATTTTTCATATCTAATCACAAATATTTAAAACTATAGATTGTCTACTATCAATGTGACCTTAAATCGGAGTGCCTCTGTCAATTTTCTCCTTTAGCAGTTTACAAATAAACCTACAAAAACATCATGAAATAGGTCTAACATCAAATATTTGATTGTCCATGCATGACTAATAGACAGCATTTGCTTATCAGTCAAGTTTGCGACAAATTCTGAAAATGCAGACCTACAAATGATTAAAATTATCATTAATGATCAAGCTCTGCTTATATCAATGCAGGCCTGTTGCACGCACGAGTCACACACAGTGATAAACAAAAGAAAAAACAAACCATTGCTAAAGAGGTTCACAACTCAATAGCATGTCATGTATACAACCTGAGAAGATTACAGTATGATGAAGCACAAAGAAATAACCATTTTAATTTTAGAGCACATTCAGCACTCTTGACCAATGTCACCAAGCATGATTCGAGCCCTTCAAGCTCAAGAACAGTCCATTAAACCATATTCATGACCACTGCATCTATTCTCCTCCTCGGGCTTTGTATCTACCTCTCTCTAAAAAGATTCCTGCAAGATACAACCAAAGCTTGTTTCAAGCCAGATATCATTCTAGAACAAAAAAGATTTTATATACATTAACCCAATTCACCCAAAAAAGTTTTTTTTTAGCAGAGATCAGAGATCTCACTAATTCCCCGACCTCCAATATAACATCTTTCCCATCATTCACTTTCATAGCAAGAAAAAGACGTGATATAAATCAATGGCATATATTGCTATTGTATGGTTACATTGAACAACATATAATACCCATGATCGTCAAGAAGAAAAAAGGAACATTGAACATTTTATTTTGATACGGTGCAGGTATTGGTGTAGCACAATCACAGAGCTTAACTTAATTTGGTATTTTACCATAACACTGCCCATTAATCATAAATGGCATCATTCTGTATTGTAGAAATGGTGAACTCAATGAAGAATTGAAGAACACAGTGACCAAATCGTGGTCACAGGGATGAAGGACTGAAAGAACCTTGCACAGGTTATCGCAAGAAGGAGAGGAAAATAGAGGAAGAAAGCAGAGAATTGAAACTGAAGTGATGAGTGAATGATAACTAATTTTCATTCATCTACTTGGTTAGTTACACAGAAAGGTATATATATATACATGTTGATCAAGCTTAGTAAATTAACTACTTCTAGCTAATTTCTAACTAACTTTCTAACTGTCTAACTAACTATCTAACTGTTCTAGGTTAGTTAAATATTACACTGATAACACCCCCCCTCAAGCTGGGGCATACAGGTTTAGGAGACCCAGCTTGGACTGAATATGATGGAAAGTTTGAGGGCTTAGAGGCTTGGTGAATGTATCTGCAAGTTGTAGGGAAGATGGTACAGGCAGCAACTTGATGAGTCCAGAAATGCACTTCTCTCTGACAATGTGACAATCAAGTTCTATGTGCTTGGTTCTCTCTTGAAAAACAGGATTGGCAGCTATGTGCATAGCTGATTGGTTGTCACAATATAGGAGGGTGGAGAGATGAATGATACTTGGAGATCTTGCGGCAGAGACCGAGCCATTGAATCTCACATGTGGTGGCTGCCATGGCTCTATATTCAGCCTCACGGGAGCTCTTGAAGACGGTGCTTTGTTTCTTTGATTTCCAAGAGATAAGTGAAGAGCCAAGGTAGATACAATACCTGTGATGGATCTACGGGTATCTGGACAAGTTGCCCAGTCACTATCACTTTGTAAGCCTTGAGGTGGAGAGTGGAGTTGCTTTGGGCAAGAACAAACCGAGGCCTGGTGAACCCTTAAGGTATCTCAATACCGAATGGCGACTTGTAGTGAGTCGTGGTTGGTTTGGCCATGAAGCGAGATAGTTCTTTGGACAGCAAAGGCTATATCCGAGGCCTTGTTGTGGTCGAGTACAGCAACCGCCAACTAGTCTTCTATAGCTAGAGATGTCTACAAGTGGCTCCCCATCGATCGGCTCAAATGATTCTTGCAATCCATAGGTGTAGCAATTGGTTTGCAAGCAAGAAGGCCTGCATCCGAGATCAATTCTAGAGCATATTTCCTCCGGGTTTCTGAAATTCCAGCTTTGCTTTGAGCAACTTCCGAGGCCTAGGAAAAACTTCAAGTCATCCAAATCCTTGATTTTGAACTTGTCATCAAGTGCGACCTTGATATGGGTGATCTCGGTGACATTGTTTCAGTGAGAATCACATCATCAACATAGACCAAAAGAGCTGTGAATGAGTGTCTTGAGGTCTTAACAAAGAGAGAGTAATCACTCTTGGGTGAGAATGTAGGACCCAATCAAGAATGAAGACGAGCTTGGCAAACCATTGCCTACTTGCTTGTTTAAGTCCATATAGGGACTTTTGTAACTTCTGGAGACTTGGCCGAATGAGCGCGAGAAATTCCGAGAGGGAGGGTCATATATACATCCTCCATCAAATCTCCATGTAAAAATGCATTGTTCACATCAAGTTGCTTAAGGAGCCGACCATTGATGGATGCTAAGGACAGGACGAGTCTCACTTGTAGTCGGTTTGGCTCTTGGTGAAAAAGTGTCTAGATAGTCTATCCGCCCGGTTTTGATTGTAGCCTTTTGCCACTAGGCGAGCTTTGTACCTCTCAACCGAGCCATCCGCCCTATGCTTGATTTTGAACACCCATTTGCAACCAATTGGTGTCTTATCCTTGGGAAGATCGGAGTTAGGGACCAGGTTTCATTTCTTTGCTAAAGCTTGTAACTCAGCTTGGATGGCTTGTTTCCGGCAATCTTGTTTGATAGCTTGAGTGTAACTAGTTGGCTCAACCTCAGTGAAAGCGAAAACACAAGACAGATTTGTAAGAGGGTGAAAGATGATTGTAAGATAAATATGATTGAATAGGGTAGGATACACTTGAGGATGGTGCGGCGGCCCGGTGGGTGCAATCTGCTGCAAGATTGCAGTGATATTCTTGTAGGTATGAGGGTGCCCGCCTCTGTCTAGTAGATCTTCTAATTGGTGGAGATGGTGGTGAGGTGGGAGAATCCAAGCTGTGATGTGCAGATTGGTCGTCAATTGGCTTGTTTTGGTGAATTTGGTGAAGAAGTACTATGTGAGGGAAACTCATGGAAGCAACAAGGTATCATTGTAGACATTAGGATCAATGTGTTGAGGAGCGGGGAAGGGATCCCTGTGTGGTGTGGGTGAATTTTGGACAGATTCGTGGATTTGAACAAAAGGAAAGATGACTCATAAAAGGACACATTTCTTGAGATGAATAACTCTACGGTGTGCGATTTAAAAGGATGTATCCCTTTGTTCCTGCTTTATAGCCTAAAAAGACACATTTGCATGCTCTTGCATCAAGTTTGGTGGAAGAGCCTGCGGGGAATATTTCCAAAAGACAAACAACCAAAGACCTTCAAGTGGTTAAAATCGGAACAGTTCCATAAAGTTTTTCATAAGGTGAGTGTTTCTTTAGAAGAGGTGTGGGCAAGAGATTGATAATGTGGACAGCATGCACAATGGCATATGTCCAATAGACTTTGGGAAGGTGACTTTGTAACATGAGAGCTCTAGCTACATTTAGAATGTGTTGGTGCTTCCTCTCCCACAATCCCATTTTGTTGAGGGGTGTAGGTGCGGGTAGTTTGATGGATTATTCCATTGGAAAGGTAATAATCTCGCATAAGGAATTCAGGGCCATTATCACTCCTTATGGTTTTGATTTTACATTCGAATTGTCTTTCAATCATTGTGACAAAGTTTTGTAATAGTTGAGAGGCTTCACTCTTTGCTTTCATTAAGAAAATCCAAGTGAACCTAGAAAAGTCATCCACTATGCTTAGGAAGTACCTATGTCCATGGGTGAAAGAATGGGAAATGGCCCCCATATATCAACATGAATCAACTCAAAGGCTTGACAGATTGTGAGCCGCTAATGAGAAAATGGGAGTTTCTTTTGTTTTGAAAAGTGGCAAACATCACAAATGTATTCTTTATTCACATTAATGAAGGAGTAAAGGAATGAATAGTTTGTATACAATCATTTGAGGCATGAGCTAAACGAAAATGCCATAAATTGGGTGTGGGACGAGTAGTAATGTTTATTGACACGAGAATTAGAAGAAAAACTACTTTTCTGACAGGCATCTTCAAAATATAGAGCCCATTTTGCACCTCGGCTACTGTACCAATCATCCTCAATGTAGTTTTCTCCTGGATACAACAAGAATGAGAGTCAAAAGAAAGTGTGAAGGGTAAAGATGAAGTCAATTTAGTGATTTGAAAGAAGATTATATGAAAAATGAGGTATATGCAATACATCATGTAATGCAAAATCCTTAGAAAAGGTAATGCTACCGAATGACAAGCAAGAACTTCATTTCCATTAGGGAGTTTCACCCTAATTGGCTTTATTTTATGGAATGATGAATAAAATGAGAGATTGTAGCAAATGTGGTCGATTGCACCACTTTGTCCAATATCCAAGAACTAAGAGGAAACAATAAGGGGTTACCGAATCATGAGGAGAAGGGTGTGCACATGATGTTGATGACATTATAGTGCTAATCCGATTAGTTGAGGGTGAGGGTAAGCTGTTTTACGAGATTGCTGTAACAAGTTCATCAAGCCTTGGAATCTTGCTCGTGATCAAATTGAAACACAGTGCGTCCCGATCTGTTTTACAGTTAGTACCACCGATCTCTTCATTGCTATCGACCTCATTGCCTTGGATGCAATCGAGTTAATCCTCCCTTGATTACGAATTGAAAATTGGGAGGAAGCCATGCTTCCTATAACAGGTATCAATAGTATGTCCATTTTTACCACAATATGTGCAGACCTTTCCCTTTGTTCGGACCTCTACTACCCTGGTTCTTGCCATAGTTTTCAGAACCTCTACCATTTCCACGACCATAGCCATAGCTATTGTCCCTTCCCTCTCTCTTGCAATCATTTTTGGTTCAACAAATTCAACAACTATTGTCTTTCTTGTTGCACTATCATTGAGAACACTTCATCAAGTGGAGGAAGGGGCTTCATCAACATAATTTGTGATTTCTTGCCCCATAGGGTTCATTTAACCCTTTCAAGAACCTTATCACACGATCCCGAGTTTTATACTTTTCAACATTTACTAATGCATCACAAGAACACCTTAATTCACATGTACATCTTGGTAAAGGTCCTGTAATCATCTAATTCATCCCAAAGAATCTTTAATGCAGTGAAAAAATCGGTTACACTTAGCTCACCTTGCTTGAGGGAGATTATTGAATCTTCTATGTCGGAGATGCGGAAGAGGTCGCCTTTAGCAAATCTTGATTTGAGTTCCTTCCAGATAACGCTTCTTTGGAGCATTGTGGAGTATGCTTTTCGCAATTGAGTCGACATCTGAGCACATAATCCATCGCACAACTAGGTTATTGGCTCTTCTCCAATTGGAGAAAATGGAATCGGCTTTTGATGGCACAGGGATGCTACCATCGATAAACCCTATCTTGTTTTTCGAAATCAGACTCATCTCCATGGATCTTGCCCATTGATGATAGTTTTCTTTTGTCAAAACAGGGGAAACAAGAACAATTGAAGGATTTTCAGATGGATGAACATAGTAAGGTGAAGAATCATCAATGACATTTCTGGAACCTCCATTGGAACCAGAAGAAACAGAAGTTGAACTTTCTTGCGCCATGAAGCACCAATCGAAATGTAGCAGAGCTCTGAAAAATCAGAGCTCTGATACCATGTAGAAATGGTGAACTCAATGAAGAATTGAAGAACACGGTGACCAAATCGTGGTCACAGGGATGAAGGACTGAAAGAACCTTGCACAGGTTATCGCAAGAAGGAGAGGAAAATAGAGGAAGAAAGCAGAGAATTGAAACTGAAGTGATGAGTGAATGATAACTAATTTTCATTCATCTACTTGGTTAGTTACACAGAAAGGTATATATATATACATGTTGATCAAGCTTAGTAAATTAACTACTTCTAGCTAATTTCTAACTAACTTTCTAACTGTCTAACTAACTATCTAACTGTTCTAGGTTAGTTAAATATTACACTGATAACATGTATTCCCTTAACATAAATATAAATAAATAGTTCATGCTACTGATGTTGGTTAATCACTTCAATGGTTTTCCATAAAATCATAACAATAAAATTTGGTACAGACCATAACTTTAAAACTAAGCATTTACTCACCTTTTTTTATAATCAGCATTGACACACATTGGTACATGATTTTATGAAAACAAACAAACCATAATTATTCTACCTGAGGAAAACAGAACAGAATCAAAAGTTTACCTTTTGCTAAGTTAGTTTCATGCATATCGACCACCAGAAAATCTATAATACCATAATGCTCAGGCAGCAATGTTCATGAGCCGGCAGAGAACATGGAACCTTTTAAAAGGAACATCTATAAGAATATTTACAGCATTCAAAATGTAATAAGCTTCAAAACGGAACATGCATTTCAAATTGAACGAAAGCCAAAAATGAAATTTAAATCTTTATGTACTTGACACATTAAGCCAACAGAAGCATAAGATTAGAAATACCAAAAGTTAGGGTTGACTTGCATAAAAAATATTTTGAAGGTCCTAAAAAACTATAGATGATAGTAAATGTCTTGAAAAAAAGAAACAGAGATGATGACAAAATAAATAGCACCAAGTGTGTTACCATCTGCAATTTTAAAATCGAAGCCAGATTAACAACTTAAAACGAAGACATAGGCAAGGTTTAAAATGAAGGGATGGACCCGTTTGATTTCAAAACAAAGAGAGAAGCAAAACCAAAAGAAAACAACTTCCGGATGTGTTTTTTCATAACCAAAAAAAAATTAAATGAAGGAAGAGTGTTAAAACCTGAAGATATATATTGCTGGTACATGAAGAGTGTTTAAAACCTGAAGAGTGTTAAAACCTGAAGATATAGATTGCTGGTACCGTCAGAAGATTTGCAACCTTCAAAAACAACGATAAAATAAAAAAATAAAAAATAAAAACATGAATAGAGACATCAGCGACAAACGAAAGTGACAAACCGTTTAGGAAGAAGGAAATAGAGTTTGTTATTACCCCCAAGTCGTGAATCGAAATAGCAGCAAATGAAACCCACTGCAATCTTCAGAAACAACCGTAAACCAAAGTTAGGAAGCAATTGAGAAAAGAAAACTAACAAACAATCTAAGAATAAGACAATAGGAATACCAGAGAAGGAAAAGTCAGAAACGAAATTGACAAACTATTGTTTTAAGAGAAAATAAATTTACCTGATATTTAACAGAGAGAGATTTAGGAGATGCAAATGAGGTCAATGGTGTTGTGACTGGAAGAAAACATGTACACAGACACTTCCAAAAGTACAACAAAAATGGGGAGAGGGGGAGAGAGAGAAGAGAAGTAAGCATACCTTGTTCAGTGCAGAGAAGACGGTCGACGGTGGCCTGCTCATAGAGGCGGCGGCGGCGGCGGTCTCCTCACAGCAACGGCGGTGGCAATCTCCTTACGTCAGGGGCCTTCTGGATAGAGAGAGAAACGAAAAAAACATTCAGAGAGAGGGGGAGAGGGAAAAGACAGAGGGAAGGTAGAGCAACAATGAAGTTGCAGATAAATAAATGAAAAGATTCTAAAATTTGAAATTTGAATACTAAGCTTTGATTAGTATTAATTGAAAAAGCCGTCCTAAACAGACATGGAAAATTTTACATCATACGCGACACTGCTATATTAGTGCATCGTAGCGCTATTATAGCAGCACCTTTTTTTTAAAAAAAATTTTGACTTTTTTAAAAAAATAAAAAAATTATTTCTAAAAAAACACATTCACCAAATAATGAATTGAATTCACCAGATATTTATACCTGATTCACCATATATTTACACATACTTAACCAAAATTTATTTCTCATAAAAACCCATTCACCAGATAATGAATTGAATTCACCAGATATTTATACCTGGTTCACCATATATTTGCATATACTTAACCACAATTTATTTCTAAAAAAAACATATTCACCAGATAATGAACCTATTCACTAGATAATGAACTGAATTCACCAGATATTTGTACCCGATTCACCAGATATTTACGCATACTTAACCAACAAAATTTATTTATATAAAAAAAAACACATTCACCAGATAATGAACTGAATTCACCAGATATTTATACCTAATTCACCATATATTTACACATACTTAAACCACAATTTTTTTCTCAAAAAAAGCTATTCGTCAGATAATGAACTGAATTCACCAGATATTTATACCGGATTCACCATATATTTGCACATACTTAATCAAAAAACTTATTTCTCAAAAAAAACCCATTCACCAGATAATGAACTGAATTCACCGGATATTTGTACCCGATTCACCAGATATTGACACATACTTAATCAAAAAAATTAATTATCAAAAAAAATTAAATTTAAAAAAAATGCTACAGTAACGTACAGTGCAGCTACGGTGCCGCATTGTGCGGCACTATTCATACAGTGTAACCGTATGATGTCCCAAAATGTGTGTGTGGTTAGCATTTTTGTAATTGAAAATTAGATGTTGCCAATCAATAGAAAAGATGCTGCCAACCAATTTTTTTATTCTTTTTTTATAATATTAATTGATTTTTAAAAATTTAAATAACCAATAGAATAGAAGAGGTGCACTCCACCAGTTTTTGAAAGTTGCAGTTAATAATATGTAACACCTAGTTTTTCAGTGTTTTCTAATATTTGAAATATATTAATATGTATATATATTTATCCGAGTTTTGGAAAAATGATTTTTGATAATTCGAGAATATATTCTTGCTCTACTTAATTTTAGAGAGTTATGACTAAATTTTAGGTTGAAAATTCAGACAGAGCCCGATCTGTATTTCACTGACAGTAGAATTTTACCGATCAGAAAATCTAAATTTAACTCGTAAACGAAAAACTTAGAATTTTTATTTAATTTCTAATGACTCGGGTCATTTAGAAATATTTCACTTGCAAAGTGGAATAAAAAATCTATTTTTGGATGTTATGTTTAATCGGATAAACGACGAAGCAGTATACGAGATTTCTGGACTGCTAAAAGTTGATCCTCAAGTTTTCAAGAAGCTTCTCAAGTGGTGACTCGAGGTTTTAAGAGTCAAAAATGGTAGGAAAGTGGGTCCCACAAGTAATGATGATATTGAGCATGAAATTACTAAAATGTCCTTGAATTTTTCATTAATTCCATTTAGGTCCTTGAACTTTCTTTTTAACCTCACCTTGGGCCATCCAAATTGGGCCAATTTCTTGCTCACCTAGACCGTGTGGGGCTGCGGTTTTGAGGCCCAAACCATGGCCAAGATTCTCTTCATGGATCAAAATTCTCATTCTTAAACTTTCCTATGTTTTACTAAGTTTTAAGCTTGTAAAACACTTCAAGTTTTTGGACCTTCTAAGCCCATGTGCGCCTAACCTACACCCATCTACCTTGTCCATTTATTCATGAAGTAGCTAGAAGACTCCACACTCCTCTAAAACTTGCTATCATCTTCTTCATCTTATACCTTTCTCTAAAACACCATAGACACCATTTGTGAAGGATCTTGTTGATTCCTTGCAAATATTTCAATTCCAAGAGGTAATCTTTGCTCCTCTTTCTCATAAAACACTATGTTCTTCATATATTTTCTTGATTTGAGCTCATCTTCATCGCTTTTCATTTTAGGGTTCATAACTTTGAAAATCTTTAGAAAATCATAGAAAAATCCTAAAATCATGAAACCAATTTCTATGAGCTTGTAATCACTTCTATATTCAAGATCTAAGAGCATGATTCAAACAAAATTTTCCTTCCTATTTATTTTCATAAGGCTGAACCTAGGTTAAAGGGGACAAAAGAGACTTTGTTCAATTTTTAACTTATATGAAGCTCTATGCTATTTAGGGTTTCTATACTCTTAATCCTCAACTAATCTCAAGTTTCATTAAGTTTTATTTATTTCAAGTCTTAGATCTATTTCTTCAAATATCAAGCAAAAATGTTTAGAAAAGTGTTTGATGAGTTATAACTATTGTTTTCACTCCTTTGATACTTATACTTTTATTATTCAAAAGCTTGAAATCAAAAGAAACTCTTAGCCCTATTTTATTCATCATGGTCGAAACCCTAACTATATTGGTTAGGTGAGTTTTGATTCAAAATCCTTGTCAAGTGATCATTGATTACATCTTTATTATGCTTAAGGATCTTTAATCCAAGAGCTTGTTAATTTTTGGAATCTCTAGCCTATTTAATTTATGTAGGTCGAAACCTTATCATGAGTAATTAGGGGGTTTTGTTGTTTGATTGTTATTAATTGTGTGATGATTTGTTGTGAATGATCAATCCGTGATTAATTGATCTAAGCTGTACGAAGGAGACCAGATTCAAATCGAGAAATCATTCGTGAAACGATCACCTGAATCTTCAAGAGGTAAGGGGAGCTTACCTGAGGGATTTTTCTCGATGACTATATGTGATTAGTGTGTGGTTTGTAATGTTTATCTGTGATGATTGTGGCTGTTTGAATTTGTTTCATGCCGTTATGTTAACAGTGTATATTTATCTGCAGTTACGTGTTATATTATGCTTAATGCATGCTATAATTTGTATGATTTGCCATAGTATTGATATGGATTAGTTATAAATGTTGATTGTTGTGTTAGAAGCCTGACTGTAATCAGTGCTCAATCAATTATCAAGATAAAAGCCTTAAGAAGCTTTATAGAGAATGATCAATATTTAATTAAGAAAACATTTGAAAATATTTTAGTACTGTTAATTTTTACCCAAGAAATTTTATACTAACATAAAAGGTTATTTTGAGAAAGTAAACTTTGAAAATAACTTGATTACTATTTTAGAAAATTATTTCCTTGAGTAAAAGTCAAATCTTAGCTCAAACCATCTTAAAAACGTTGGAAGACGGATTAAATCCGAAAATATCTGGGGAAAGATTTTTCTAAAACAGCAGTACTTATTTTAAACTAGTTTTTGTCTTAAGGGACTTCTTTGTAAAAAGATAAAGTTTCAGAAAAAGATTTTCAACAGAAAGTGGATTTCCTAAACAATTGACGGTTTTAAGAACGAATTTCAAATAGGAAGAATTTTCTGTAAATGTGTTTTGCCCAAAGAGGCTAATTCCGACAACTTGGATAAGTTGCGGAGATTTTGTTTTGGATTTGTTTTTTATAGAACGAAAAACAGCGTAAATAACAAAACATGAATCTAGTGACCGAGACGTCGGGAAACTAGCATTCTCATGGTGCTATGGACTTAATGTCCTGTGGACATTGTGTCTACTTCACGGTGTTAAACGATGTAAGATATTTTCTACTACCACGAACCTAAGGCTAGTGCACAGGTCTAGGGTTTCGTGATTGAACACTTGATTCTTGTGTCCTGTGTTAACGATAAGAATTCTGAAAACGATGAAAATTACGGATGGCCGAAAGCCTTATTGAACACACGGAAAAATGATGAGAACAAAATGTTTTTACATGCATTTGGCAGACGTGCCCACGGTGTTTACGTATGAATACCTTGAAGGGTAAGGTATTTCATGCTACGGTGTTTCATTGTGCCTTGATGGACAATGAAGTCCATATGCTTTGGTTACTGTGTCTTGTGTTGGACAGTATGCTATGGACATCTACACACGGTGGTCACTGTGATAGGAGTTTTGGGCAGTGCTGTGGATAAACATGGTGTGCCTTGTTTGGCAATCGAGCCTGATCAACTCATTTTTATAACGTGTTGGGATCTCCGGAGATTAGGAAAAAGTTAGACGATGATATTGAAGTGTTCATGCATTAGTTTTCAAAATGGCGTTAATCAGGTATGAAACCCAGTGATAAACCGGTTGCTTATTTTAAGGATGGATGTTGTTATGATACGGTGTATTTCTATTTGTTCTCTTTGTGTTGCGCATGTAGTTATCGTGTTAAATCCATATATTGGCGTCCCACCCTTACAAATATATCAGGTTTATCCGGTTTTACTGTGTATCTTGGTATACTAGTACAGAGGGTGCAAAGGAGTTCACTAATAAGTCACTCGGAGACTTAGGTTCCCGGATGCTTGAAGAAGTATCTGTTTGTGAGATGACCACTGGGGTCTCTCCGATGATGTCTTGTAGAGCGACCAGCTTAGGAGTCTTAGTTGGGTGGTATCTTTAAAAAAAACGTATTTAACTGTGGTGTTGTAAGTTAATCTTTGGTTTAATTTTCTTCTTTTGAAAATTGAAACTCTTTGAAATAAAAATTGTATGTTGTGATGACATTATTGTCCATATGGCCTTACTGTTTAATGTATGTATCATGGTTACCGAGAGTTTACAGTAGAAGAAAAATTTTACACCCGAGTTTTCTAACCTAAAATAAATAAATTTTTCCGAAAGTAACCAGCAAATTACTTTTTAATTTATTTCTACACGTATTAGGAAGTAATGCCCAAGGGGGCGTTATACAATAAATTCTCTGCAACTCTTTTATTCTTTTTCTTATTTTTTTCAAATTTAATTGCTTTTTTATTTCAAAAAATTTCACATTATAGAAAGTTTTAGAAAACTTCTTGTAGAAGGAATCTTTATAGATGTGACACTTGTCAAACTTTCCTGCAAATGGGGCTAGCTATATATAATTTACTAGTATGTTTAACCATGCCCAGCACGGGAAAAATAATGATTTAATATGGATATACTGAAAATAAAAAATGATAAATTGATAAATATAAAAGATTGATTACCAAAATTCGTGTTCATGATCATTTACAAATATTAAATCTCCAAAACATAAGACTACCTCATTGGTATCAAAAAGTACTCTTTAACTTTATAATCATCATACACTTCTTACAAAAATTATATTTACTACCAACCTTTTTTATTTGTTTAAAATATGTCTAATTTCTAAAGGTGCACAGAATAACACCACCCAAGTTTCCACTTCTTTAATGTTAGACATTTCTCAATGATCATAGTAATAGTATAAAAAGTTTTTTTCTTCAAATTTTTATAAACATTTGGTTCCCCTACCCTTTTATCTATCATATTTTCTAAAACTGCACATATTAGCACAACTCAAATTTCTACCCCCTTTAATAATAGAAATTTGTCAATGATCTTAATAATCATACACAACATTTTTTCTTAAGATTTTTATAAACATTTGGTTCCCACCACTATCCTTTATCTATCATATTTTCTTTATTGGTTCCCCCTGCACTTCTATCTTATAATTTTTTAAAATATTTCATTTTTTTATTTATTTAAAACATGTCTCATTTCTAAAACCGCACATAGTAGCACCACCCAAGTTTCCACATAGAAATTTGTTGATGATCTTAGTAATCATACACAACATATTTTCTTTACATTTTTATAAACATTGGGTCCCCCCCACCCTTTATCTATCATATTTTCTTCAATGGTTCCCACCTTAATTCATCTGTCATATTTTTTTTTTTAAAAAACGTGTCACTTCTTTTTCATTTGTTTAAAACATGTCTAATTTTTAAAGCCGCATATATATAGTAGCACCACCCAAGTTTCCATATTCTTTAATAACAGAAATTTGTCAATGATCTTATTAATCATACACAACATAATTTCTTCATATTTTTATAAATATTGGGTTCCCTCACCACGCTTTATCTATCATATTTTCTTCATCGGTTCCCCCTTCATCTATCATATATTTTTTAAAAACATATTATTTCTTTTTAATTTACTTAAAATATATCTCATTTCTAAAGCTACACATAGTAGCCCCACCCAAGTTTTCACCCCTTTAATAATATAAATTTTTGAATGATCTTAATAACCTTACACAACATATTTTCTTCATATTTTTTTTTATAAACATTAGGTTCCCTCTACCCTCGATCTATCATATTTCATTCATTGGTTCCTCACCTTTGAAGATATATTCCAAGAAAGAAAGTGATTGTCTTGACTATAAATCTTTAATACTTTCAATCTACAAACTCAAATATATAGATCAAAATGTACTTTGAAAGTTGAACTTTCAAACTTTAAAGTTACGACTCAAATAAATGCTCAAATGTAAATTACGTATTTCCAATGAGAAAATATAAAATAACAATTTTTATTCCAATACAAAATTAACAATCCATTACATATGCATCATTACATATGCATCATCAAATAGACAATTTTTCCAACGATCTCTTCAATCCTTGAGTACTTAGTTGTCCATAACTTCAAACCAAAACTCATTTGGTTTTAGAAAGACCGAAATTCGTTTCCATCATCATCGACAACAAAGTTTAGGAAGGAAGAAACAATCAACAAAGTGTGCTGCAAAATATAAAGAGGGTTCACAAACCAACTTCATCAAAATGTCCATAAAAGCATATTGATATTTTGTATAACACTGCAACATGATAAACGAACCATAAATTAGTGCGAGTTTGAAACATTCTCAAGTAATTTTCAAGGTAATATCATATCTTGCTCCAGATAGGTAAAGTGATAATTATGTCATTTTAGTGAAACACTCCAACCAATTCCTTACCCTAGTCATGCACTGGTATACTTGAGATATTTATATCAATATATAGAATTATAGATAGAAAAATAAAGGAAAAAAAGGCAATGAAATTCAGAAAGATTGATGATAATGATATATAAGTGCCACATCCACACTTCTAAAAACATGTAGTTTTTTTCTTCTAAAGCTTATATTGGTGTGTTAAGTTCAGCGATAAAACCATTTTAAAAAAAATGAAGAAGGAAAAGAAGCCAAATATCTTTGGGTTCTCGTGGATTTTGGCTAAATGAACACTTAAAAGTTAAAATGGCCATATATTTAGTTTATAACATGATAAAAATATATGCAAATCATAGAACTTCCATATAAATAAGACACTAATGAGTTAGTTGAAATGAAGAGAAGCTTTAATCCAATACATTGATATTCAAGAAAGTTCAAAATCAAAATCTAGCTCAACATTTTAGCCAAACTCAGAGCCAACCATACCCACATACTATTATTGGATGTGAAGAAATCATGTCTATCAGTCGTAATCCTGTGGCCATCATGTTATTAAAATCAAACAAATAACATTATAATAAAGACGTGTTGAAGTTTTAAAGAATACGTGTTGGAAAAGAGAGCAGTACACATTCCCATATAGAGCACATAAATTCATTAAATATATCGTTCTAAAAATATTACATGCATCTTTTTTATATAACTTGTTTTACAATGTTGGCCTTATTTCTGGGGGAAAATAGACCAGCAATAACTTCCAAAAATAGAAGGAACCGATTCCAAAAATCCAAAAAAAATAACAGCACCAAAAAGAACAATGAAAAATTAGGGATTGTAAGGTTGGATACCAAGTCAGAATTGCAGAAGTGAAACTAATCAAAAACCTAAACCCCAAATTAGAAGCAAGTTTTTTTAAAAGGGATAAAGTAGAAAAAACACAAATGAAAACACATATGACAAACACAGTAGCACTAATGCCATCAACCACCTCTAGCTGGATTTAATATCTAACTAAAGTTGCATTTGATTTGTAAAAAGTATCATGACAGCACAGGACAGGCAGTACAGCACAGGAGAGAGAGGAGGGAGGGAGAGAGGAGAGAGATAGAAGAGAGAGGAGAGAGATGTAAGGATAATTTTGTCTTTTGTTAGCTTGTCCATGGGACAACTTTTTGTCCCATGGTTTGGTGGGGGACAAAATTTTGGGTTTTTGTCCTGTCCCTCACCCCTTTTTTTGTCCTGTCCCTTGACCACTTTTCAGATCAAACAGGGGGACAAAAATTTTTGTGCTGTCCAGTCTCCTGATTTTTTGCAAATCAAACGCACCCTGAGAATGTATCAAGTAAATTCATAATAAAAATTTAACCAATAAAAGTGTAGAATACAAAACCCAGCAACCATGACTACGATAAAGCTCGTCTTGTTTGTTTGGGGTCAACTGCAGGTTAGCAAATCTTTATATACAATGGAAAATTCTCCAAATTACTTTATAAAAATTATCATGGTAACAGGATGCATATTCCAATTGCCTATAATACTTTTTTAGATAACTACTCCAATTGCCTATAATATTCCAATTGCATATTTTTTAGATAATTACTCATTAAATGGATCCCACCTAGATATTAAAACTACTCACTTTTTTAGAAATTCAGTCATATCCATAGTTTAGACCATGTAGTGTTTCTCTTCAACAAAAAGGTGTTTGTACATCAACGATTCTTTCTAATGTTTTTCCAAATAACAGTGTCAAAATAAGCACAAAACAATCAATGAATGAATGCAATATCAATAATAAAGTAGCAATATCATAAAAGCTTAGAATATATGAACAAAGTTTGCGTAAATTGTCTTACCCACAGAGTTCATATCAGATTAAGCTGTCAAATTAAAATCTTCCTTCACGAGTTCTAAACTCAAACACCAATCCTGCACAGAGCATACCCTAAAGATTGATTATGCTATAGTTTTGCAATCCAAAAAAAAAGAGTTAAACAATAAAAACCTCAAACAAATCCAGATTATATTATATTGTACCAACTAAAAGAACCAACTCATATTGTTTCTTACCTTAAAATATCAAACTGGTCTCTAACGAAATCCAGGCATGCAGTTGTGTTGTAATAACATGGGTTCTTTTGTAGCCAAACCATTATTTCGAAATGGGTTTCCCTCCGCACCATCAAATAAAATTACAATAAAAAAAAAGCTTACTTCAATAAACTAAGAGAACCATGAAGCTGTAACATTAATGGCAAAGATGAAGTTTGATGAACCTACCCAAAGAAGAGGAGCAAGAATCTTCAAAAAGGAACCTAACCAAACACACAATCAGAATTTCAATATCATTTTTCACAAAAAATATATTTAAACCAAGCATACCGATTAAAAAAATAGGAGACAAAGGCATTCTAAGAAAAAAGATACCCAGAAGTAAACATATGAACACAACAACCTTAATCAAAAATATAAACCAAAAACATACCTCCAAAACCATGACATCTGGTTTCAGTCGATTTTTCATAATTAAAAAAAAAAAAGAAGAATCAACAGAAGAACTTGGTGATAGACCAAGACCAGAAGATGCGCCTACAACCTCAAGGATTTGTCCAAGGTAATGGCACACTAGTGGAAATAATGTAATATACGGGAACGTTTTACGTCAGTTGACCATATGTTTGACATTAAAAATGAGGCGGTGACACTACAAAAAAAACCTATTTAGCGACCGAAGATTTCGGTCGCTAAACATGATAATTCGGTTGCTATATTGTTTAGCGACCGAATTAAGGGGGTAGCAGAAATCCTGGTGGCTAAATGTTTAGCGACCGAACTTGTATTTCGGTCGCAAATTTGTGGCCGATATTTCGGTCGCAAATTTGTGACCGATATTTCGGTCGCAAATTTGTGACCGATATTTCGGTCACAAAATTATATATTTCGGTCGCCGTATAGTTGGTCGCATGCTCAGCTAACCTAATTTGGTGACCGATATTCGGTCGCTATTTCGATCGCAAATTTTGATTTTTTTTTATAAAAATTTTCCTGTAACTTAATCCTACCGACCAAATTTTGTTTTTCAACTATTATCCCATTGATTTTTAATTTCTGATATAAACAAAATACACCAATATTTTTTTTGAATAAATAGAAAATGTAAATATGATGTACTAACAATCCAAAACACCACAGTTAATATGATCAAGAAAACATATACATTAATTAACGCAAGTTTAATAATTGTTTATAAAAAAAAAGTTTAATAATATACTAATTAACGATCAAAACATAAAAACACACCACAGTCAATATGTACTAATCAAAATATCAGAACACATCAATCTTCCAAAGGGATGAACATGTAGAAGCGAGAACCCCCAAGGTACTTAAACGTTGCCAATGCACCAGTGGACAACAAATACAACTCCCCGATACCATTTGTATCTGTTGCAAAATATGGGCGATCCTCATGGATTACTATATTCCCATTGAACAGATTTCCGCTTTTGTCTTCAATAGTCACAACACGCGGTATTTCTTGTCCCCAACGACGGTAGAATGATCGCGGGATTGAAATCAAATCCTGCAAATACACAAGAACAATTTAGTAAATGATTAGTTTATGCCTTAACCATCATTACGTGAATCCGATCGTTATTCTTAAGTTGATGAGATACTGTACCTGGTCTATATGGATGGCTGTCACAAAACATTTAGTCGGATCCATTTTCTGATAAAACGATAAGGAAAACAAGTCATATCTCTAAACTTCATCAAGTGATAAGAAGAAAAGATGGAAAGATCCATGTAGCATACTAGCATGTTAAAATAGAACAAAGAAATGCAACTTCACATGCAACTTTACATATTAGCAAACATAGTAGTTTTCAGGAAAGCAGGTGCTTTTACGTCGTTTTGAAGGATGGTCATAGAGAGGACTTTTCCTACCGGAAGTGCCTAGATAACCTAGTAAGGATGGTCATCAACAACTATTTCTGGAAAGCTCCATTTCCTAGTGAAACAAATGAGTAGAAAACCAGAGTTGCTTTCATAATATTGTGTATAGAGCTGCTTTCTAATGTGAATAATGTTTGAATGATGACGGCACATCATGCATGTGCCTGGCAAACTGTGCCTAGCCCTTCATTTTATCTAACCCTATACTTAATCCTTCATTATCTAAGAGACTCGCTTTTGTTGGCTTCAAGAAGAGACTTTCTTAAGCTCATGGACTTTAAATTAGTAAATGAATAATGATCTTATTAACAACAATACAAAGTCATGCCTTTTACGAACTAATAACACTTTATCAATTCATTCCAATGCTTACAATGTAAATATATACAAATATGATTCCATAATCATTTCCAAACAAGTTATCAACAAATACATATCAAATTATTCTAATTACATTGATTCATTGTTATTAAAAGATTTTTATTTTAAAGAGAATAAACTATTTTTCATAGCAATCCAAATGTATGAACATGCTCAGATATAAGTGCTAGCCTTCAATAAATTTAAATCATCAAACAGAAAAGAGATAAGTAGAATTACCAAATGAATCCGATTCAAAATGAGTGAAAAGCTCTCTTGGAATTATAGGCTACAATAATGTTTTTAGATCATTTCATACTCCAACAAAGAATATTTTTTTGTTTACAGAGAAGTGAACAAGAACATGAAATCCCTAAAACCCTCTTTTGAAATTTTTGAAACAGATTCAGACAAGAACCAACAAATTCATGGATTCCAAACGAATCAAAATACAATACAATCAGAATGCATACACAATACAATATGAAATTATTCACAGCAAGTAAACAGCTGCATCACAGAGGCTATAGATCATACTATTGTGAGATATTCCCTGAGGCAATATAACAGAACAATGAACAGCCTTCAAAGACATAAATTCAGCCAAGATGTGGAAAGATAAACAGGCCAGAAATTACAAGTGCCATATTTAATAGAAAACACATCATTAACACAAGGATAATCTTGTTACTGGACATGTTAAACTAGAATGGTCTTCAAACAACTACCTCAGTATTGGTCATTTGTTTGAACTATAGCCATGAACTATCCATGTTTGAAATTGTAGACACCTAGCACAAAACAAATTGAAAATCCATAGCACACATCCTCACTAACCAATTTAGATGCATTTCACAAAGCAGAACTGAATCTAAATCAAAGACTAAGATGCTGAAATGGAAGGTAATTTCACAGCTAAATCAACAAGAAGCAAACCAGAAGGGTTATCAGATTAAATTTGAAACATTAAATTGGTACAATTACACTAATCCTAGTTCTCATTGTTATCTTTATCTCATCACTTAAATATGCTAATGGATTCAAGTTTCACGGTCAATGCAGGTGGGTGCTTTGAGGCTTTAAAGTTTAAATTATACAACACGTCAACAATCAACAAAAAACCAAAACCTGTCTATGTTTCGCAGTCTCACAGGCAGCAATAGCATTCTGTGGCTCAAGTAAACATCAATTCTAATCACAGTCTTGACTTTTGATATTTCAATGCATTCAAAAAAAAGTTACAAAAATAGATTTCTCGTGCTTTCTCAATGAGAGCTTCCTAATCCTAATAGGAGTGATTAAATAATGACACATGAAAACAAATGATCATCACAACTCACATGAAATACACAAGTAGCTTTTCTCAGTAGTAAGCAATAAAGCAATGAAATACATACAATCCACAAAATTTTTGAAATGAAACAATGAAGCAAAATAAAAAATGATACATAGAGAGTCCATGGTTACCTCAAGGCAGAGCAGGGAATGCACAAAATGAGGAGAGAAGAGGGTAGGAGGAGCTCTGCGCGTGGTGACCGGAGGGCTGCGTGTTGATAGCCAAAGTATTGGTCGAAGCACTGAAACGGAGGGGGGGGGGGAATTAAAAAGAGAGCAGGAAGAGGGGAAAGGAAGAGAGGAGAGGAAGAGAGGAGGAAGAGATGGAAGAAGAGGAGGAAGAGGACGGAGGCTTACCGGAGATGGCGGTGGTGGTGCGCACTGCGGTGATGGCGATGGTGACTGGCGGCTTGACGAGGGGAGGGAGAGAAAAGGGGTGAGGGTGGAAGAGATGGCAGAAATGAGGAAGAAGGGAAAGATTTCGTGACTTTAGGGATTTATAATTTGGCGACCGAAATAATCGGTCGCTAAATCGGTTGCCAATCACTTAAATACAAAATCGGTCGTGGAATCTCTGTTTCTGAATTTAGTTTACTGTAGCGACCGAATTAATATCGGTTGTTAAATGAGTTAATTTGAAATTTGAATTCATAAATTTAGCGACGGATTTTTTAATCGGTCGCTAACACGCGCTGTTTTAATTTTTTTACGCGCCGTTTAGCGACGGATTTTTAAATCGGTCGCTTAAAAGACATAAAATTTCTGACGTTTAATTTCCTTTATTTAGCGACTGAAATAGCGATCGATAACTCTGCTACGCTCTATTTCGGTCGCTATTTCGGTCGCAGTATTAACTCTAATCAGTCTTTCATGTAGATCCTACAATCGGTCGCCATTTCGGTCATAAAAAGCAACCAAAAAATTCGGTCACTATTTTCGGTCGCTAAACAACCTTTTTTTTGTAGTGTGACAGTTTTGTAAATATTAAATCACTATTTGCGTCAGTTGTGTAATGAACTGACGTTAAAAGTGATTTGCAAGAATTATTAACACTTTTAACTTCAGTTGTTTATACAACTGAAGTTAAAAGTGTTATTTTTACTTCAGTTAAATAAATAACTGACGTAAATAATCCTATATTCCTCTGAAACTCATTCCTATCTTTCTTTCGTTGTCATCTCCATGTTGTCACTCTTAACGCAGATCACTCCATATATAGTGCAGTTTATTTCTAATCTTTTTTTTAAACAAGTTTATTTTTAATATTAATTAATTAGCTTGAATTAGTAAACAAATTCTTGTACAAATTAAAATAAATAAACACTTAACATAAAACAAGTTATATGTATAATCAAATCGTATCTCATTGAAGCGATTCATAAGTTACAATTACATTATTAAAAGATAAAAAATTTCTACAACATAGCCCTAAAATATAAAAAAAATTATGCTTCAACGTCATTTTCTTCTCAGCCCTGTCCTCAGAAACTCCAATGTATGCATTCCCTCCCTCACTTGAATTCCTTGATGCTCCATCTGAATCCACAGTCACTTGCTGCCAAAGCGGAGTGAAAGGGATGAAGGGGATGAAATAAAGTGAGGGAATCGCATTATGTGATTCACTCAACCTTACCATCCATGTTATGTGATTTACTCAACCTCAGAAGTTTTTTGACCATTAAGACAGAAACCTTTAAGTCTAGGTATAGGAAGAAATTAAATAACAAAAGTCTCAAATATGATAGAGCCATATTGTGAAGGAATAGAAAACGCACGAAATATAGAGGAAAAGAAGAGGATGTATTACAGACTGATACAGAAGAATGGTACTTTATATAGAGAAGAGAGACTACCTGATTTTCTTCAAAACTGATCTATAAACTTAATGCTCATTAAGAGGATTAAGTTACAAGGTGCATGGGTAAGTAGCACAGTAGTCAAAGGAATGAATATTTTTGCAGAAACTTATACACTTTTAACGTCAGTTGTCTTCAACAACTGACGTTAAAAGTGTTTTTAAAATAAAAAATATTTATTTTTAACGTCAGTTGTTTAAGACAACTGACGTTAAAAATGACTTCTAACGTCAATTGTATTAAACAACTAACGTAAACTGTTGTTTTATTTTTGGTTTTTGATTATAACGTTTACACCCGCGTGCCTTCTTCACTTAGCTCTGTACGTCTCTGTTCTTCTCTTTTCATCAGCTCACTCTCACTCTCACTCTGCCCTAATTGCGAGCTCCTCTCCACCGCAACCACCGCGAGGGCTTCTTCGGCACCACCGTGAGGTACACTCTTAACCCTAACTCTGTCTTTCCCGCTCATTCTTTGCAATAACTTGACATCTCTCTTTCCCCTTCCCGCGCACTAACTCCCCTTGTCCCTCTGCTCTCAGTAACCACATCGAACGTTGGCCATCACTCGAGCTCCCCTCCCCACCACCACGCGAGCACCTATTTCTAGTGAGTCTTTAGGGCACATTTTTTTATTTTTGGTTTTGAGTGTATGTTGAAACTGTAGTCTCTGTAGTTGAAACTTGAAACTGTGAGTTTGAGTTGTTTGGAATGTCTCTATTTCTGGTCGTGGGTTTTGTGTTTTCTCTTGTTTTTCTTCTGCTATCATGACCTATTTCAAAATGGGAAGAAATTTAGAGTTGCTTGTAGCATGTGACATCAACAATATATTTCTCATTGGAATTATGTTTTGTTAATTCTTTTGTCTTAAGAAACCTGAAAATGGTGTAAATTTGAAATAATTTTTAAACGCCTTGCTTGTATATATCATGCTCTCTTGATCGATTCATATGGATGAGTGGTTATAGTACTAGATATAGCAATAGTCCTAATATGTGTTGTTGCCTGCTTGATGAGAAGAATGATGTGAGATTATCGGGGAAATTTTGTTTTAGGCAGTTAGTCAAATAAGATATACATGGTTGACGGGATTTCAAAAACTAGTTTTCAATCTCCCGTATTGTCCTTATATTGGATATATGTTTTGTATATCTAAAGAACCTATCTAGTTATGGATCGTAGTTGGATGGTTTGTAAGCGCACTAGTGCTGAGTATTTGAAGGGGGTGGGAGAATTTATAGAATTTACTCAAAGGAATGTTCCTAATAGTAATGGAATGTTCTGTTGTCCTTGTGTCAAGTGTTTGAATATGAGGAAATATACGGTGAAGGATATACATACTCATTTGATTTGTGAAGGGATTTGCTTGAGTTATACAAGATGGATATGGCATGGTGATGTGTTGTTGAGTAGTACGGCAAGTGTCTCCCAAAGTGAGGACGTTGACGTAGATATGGAGGATGATCGAGTAGAGGACATGATCCGTGATATTGGACAAGAATCTTTTCATCGAGCTCATGTGTATGATAGGTTGTGCGGTGATGTGGATAAGCCTTTATATCCAGGGTGTACTACTCATACACGGTTGTCGACGGTGCTAAAATTGGTTTGTGTGAAGGCGAGAAATGGTTGGACCGATAAAAGCTTCACGGAATTGCTTGAAGTGTTGAAAGACTTGCTTCCGGAGGACAACACATTGCCTGACCGTAACTATGAGGTCAAGAAGGTATTGTGTCCGATAGGTATGGAGTATAAGAAGATACACGCATGCCCCAATGATTGCATATTGTACATCGGTGTTCATGAAGACAATCACGATTGCCCCAAATGTGGGTTATCACGATACAAAGTGAAGGGTGGTGATGATGATGATGATCTTGATGATGTGAGAAAAAATGGTCCTCCTGCGAAGGTGTTGTGGTATCTTCCAATAATTCCAAGGTTCAAGCGATTGTTTGCCAATGCGAAAGATGCGAAGAATCTTAGATGGCATAATGATGAGAGGAAACGTGATGGAAAGGTTCGTCATCCTGCCGATTCTATGCAATGGAAGAATATTGATACTATGTTTCCGGATTTCGCCGATGAGCCAAGAAACCTAAGGCTTGGACTTGCTACGGATGGAATGAATCCTTAGGGTAACATGAGTAGTATTCATAGTTCATGGCCTGTTCTGTTGATAATTTACAACATGCCCCCTTGGTTGTGCATGAAGCGCGAATACATGATGTTGTCTATGATGATTTCGGACCCAAAGCAACCGGGAAATGACTTAGATGTTTATCTAAGTCCCTTGATTGAAGACTTGAAAACGCTGTGTGATGAGCCTCTGTTTGACTGGTTTTATAACTAGTCAAGACCTTGGCTTTGTGCTTATTTTATATCATTTTCACCCAAATTAGACTTGATTGTCCTTAAGTAGTATTTTGAGTCTGTAAAGTGTTTTTAGGTTAATTTAGTTGATTTAGAGTTAAATAAAGTACTTATGTTATTTTCTGTTTTTCAGGTTAATAAAATAAAATAAAATAAATCTGGAGCCACTCGCCCCGCGAAGGATGTCTCGCCCCGCGAGTCACGCAAGCCTGAAAAGTCAGAGACGATCACGGTTTACCCGTATTGAAGATCACGGCCGTGGCAGTTTTGAAGTTGAAGTATTCGCCTCGCGAGCATCCTTTCGCCTCGCGAGTCTTGGAAAGTCAGAAGCCATCACGGTTTGGCATGTTGAAGGTCACGGGCGTTACAGTTGGGAAGCTGAAGAGTTCGCCTCGCGAAGACATGCTCGCCTCACGAGAAGACCAAGAGTTGCAGACCTTTCCCATAATTCGCCTCGCGAGCAGTGCTTCGCCTCGCGAGGCCTTGGATTCCAGAAACGTGTATATAAAACAGTCTTAGGCAGAACTGAAGTGGCTGGTCAGAATTAGCCAGTTTTGGCTAATTTCTGAGTTTGTTAGTCTTTTGTTTTTCTTAGTTTATTGTTTTCTTTTGTAATGGAGAACTAGTCTCCTAGATTAATCTACTGCAATTGGTTTCTATTAACACTTGAGGTTCTGTATTCCCTAGTTTATTTTCTTTTCTCTTTTCAATGCCATGCTGTATATTTCTGTTTGTTTAATTCAGGAATGTATAGTGTTGCATTGATTCATTTCGGTGATGTTATGTTTCTATATATAATCGCGTTTGTTTAATTCGCGTGTGTTCGTTTCGTGTTCGTTTAGTTCACGAAGGGCTTAACCCCGTTTGTTTAATTCGGGAATAGGAACATACATCCGTAGTAGTTGTTTCGTTTGTTAACTATTGCTACAACCGGGAGGGGATTAGAATTTGCTTGGATTTATTTGAACCAATGATAGTGGGAAACCGAGAACAGTAGGTTAATCGTTCTTTTGTTTATTTGCTAATCTTTTAAACTGCCTTGTTTCTTTTCTCTGTTTTGTTTTGTTTTCTTTAATTTATCTCAATCTCAAAACCCCCAACTTCTGACTTTTTCTAACTTTTTTCTGTTAATAATATCAATACTAAAGAGTCCTTGAGAGACGATCCGAGTTGTCGCTCTATACTGCATTATTTTATAATCGCTCGTCCTTTTTGGCGCGTGGCGACAGCGCGGTCACTGTGGGTGGAAGGTGTTGATGTAGTTGATGGGTTTTCTCATGAGACTTTCAAGATTCGTGCCATGTTATTTTGCACCATCAACGACTTTCCAGATACGAAGAATTTCGTCCGGAACAAGTGTCAAGGGGCATAAAGCATGCCCTATATGTGAAGAAGACACATGCTACACTCAGTTGCATCATGGAAAGAAGACGGTTTTCCTTGGGCATCGGAGATTTCTTAGACGTGATCACCCATATCGTAAGATGAAAAAAGCTTTTAATGGATGCCAAGAGAAAGAAGAAGCTCCGACGACCTTAATTGGAGAGCAGGTTTATCAGAGGGTAAAGGGCATCGATGTTATGTTCGGCAAGTCCAAAAAGAAAGGTAAAGATGCTGAGAAAAACATATGGAAGAAGAGGTCGATATTCCTTGATCTTCCATACTGGCGCAAGCTTGATGTCAGACACTGCATTGATGTGATGCATGTGGAGAAAAATGTGTGTGATAGTGTGATCGGGACGCTTCTCAACATTCAGGGCAAGACAAAGGATGGTGTGAATGCTCATCTCGACCTCGTTGCTATGGGTATACGAGAGCAGTTAGCTCCAATTGTTGAGGATGGTAAGCGGACTTATTTGCCGCCAGCATGTCATACTTTGTCAAAAAAAAAGAGACAAAGTTTCTACGGGTGTCTTCAGGGCATCAAAGTTACACATGGTTACTCTTCAAATATGAAGAGACTTGTCTCTAGTGATCTTAAATTAGTTGGCTTAAAGTCTCATGATTGTCACATCTTGATGCAACAACTTCTGCCCGTTGCTATTCGTGGTATTGCTCCAAAAAATGTGAGACATGTCATTACTCGGTTGTGCTCATTCTTCAATTCTATATGTAGCAAAGTCATTGACCCCCGTATGTTGGATGACTTGGAAGTTGAGGCTGCTACAATCTTGTGCCAATTGGAGATGTATTTTCCTCATTCCTTTTTCGACATAATGGTTCACTTAATTGTTCATTTGGTGAGGGAGATTAGATTATGTGGGCCGGTTTTTCTGAGATGGATGTACCCAGTTGAGCGCTACATGAAGATCTTGAAAGGGTACGTGAAGAATCCTCATAGTCCAGAAGCATCTATTGTTCAAAGGTATGTTGCAGAAAAAGCTATTGAGTTTTATTCGGACTACCTTCATAACACGGATCCTATAGAGGTTCCTAAGCCTCGGCACGATGAGATAAGATGTCAAGGTAAGGGTACACATGGCTTAAGAATTAATAGCAAGGGTCGGGAGGAAGTGCTTCAAGCACATTTGTATGTATTGAACAACATCGATTCTGTTCAACCTTTCTTATTTTAACATAAAAGAAAAGTCAATCAAGAAAACCCTCGAATGAGCGAAAGGTGGTTGTTGAACAAGCATAACAAGACTTTCTTACCATGGTTCAAGGAAGAAATGCTTAAGGATGGTAGTACTGCTTCTGATGACGTAAGATGGCTAGCACGTGGGCCTAGCTTCAACATCATATGTTGGAGCGGATACGACATCAATAACTTTTCCTTTTATATAAAGGAACAAGATAACAAAAGTACCATGCAAAATAGTGGGGTTATGATCGTGGTCGAAGCAATACACTTCTCTAGTACGAAGGACACAAAACCCGTTAAAGCACCGACACCTTACTTTGGATATATTGAAGATATTTAGGTGCTCGATTACACTAAGCTTACGGTGCCGATTTTTAAATGTAAGTGGGTCGATAGTAACGATGGTGTACAAACCGACGAATTGGGGTTCACATTGGTAGACCTCAACAAGTTAGGTCATATAAATGAGCCTTTCATAATGGCTTCCCAAGCAAAACAAGTGTTCTACATCACTGATCCTTCTAACAAAAGGTTGTTTGTGGTTCTCCAAGGAAAAAACATGTATAATGGTAGTGATGAAAATCAAGATTCAAATCTTGATATTCCTGGGACTCCTTCTTTTTCAACAAACATGCCTACTATAATCGAGGAGACACAGGTGGACGATGTACATGCCACTCGTGATGATCATCACGAAGGGATATTGATATAGGTAGTTTAAACTTAGTATACATTTATTTTTATTTATACTTCTGTATTTATTTTTAGTTATAACATATTTTAATAAATATATATTGTTTCTGAACAGGCATACATATGGATCAGTCGGATGGCCCACATGCACGGGAGGACACTGTGGGGCCTACGCAGGACCCGATCGTGCCTACGCCTGATTCTACGGTAAGTTTACATGTTATATACTATCTTTAATCCTTCTTTTTAATGTAAGTTTATAATGTTACAACCCTCTATTTTATCATTTTTTTTTCCACACAGACATCACAGTCTCAGGAAACGGGGTAGAGGCGCCACAACTTTGAAGAAATTAGAGAAGGCCAGGCAAAGCGGACAGAAGCTTGAGGTGTGCTTTGATGTTAATCTAAAGCCCCAGGGACCCCGTGCTAAAGAATTTAAAAAGTGGGTGTTTCTACAAGCGAAGCAGCACGTTAGCATCAACTACAACCATTGGAATGACGTTCCACAGAACGTTAAGGATCAGATTTGGGAGGCTATCACGGTATTTTACCTTTACATTCTTTTGATTTACATTATTAGATAATTATCCGAGTTATAATCCATCCAGTTGTTATGTATTTAATGTGTAGGTAGCTTGTACTGTGCCGAATGCCGAGGATCATCATACAAAATGTATGAAAATGGCATCAAAGCGATGGAATGGGTTCAAGCATGATCTTACCAGGTACTATGTATCTGGGAAGAAGCGGTTTGATAAGATTTTCTCGGATTATCCCTGGATTGATAAGGATACTTGGGATATGTTTGCTAGGAGTCGACAGGATGAAGAATTTCAGGTTGGTTGATTAAGTTAATTTTGTATGCTTCTCATAGATCATTTAACTGTATTTAATTATGTGTTTTTGTTTGAACAGGCTAAGGCAGAGAAGGGTAGGCAGAATCAGACGAAGAACGTCCACCGCCACACCATGTCTCAGGGTGGGTACGAGACTCGAATCGAGGAGATGATGGCGGATAGGCTGAGGGTGAAGCAGGAAGAGCACGCTGCTAGGATAGAAAGAGGAGAGGTGCCTGAGGGCACACCATTAAGTCCTCCGTCGAACATCGACCGCGAGAATGTCTGGTTAGCTGGTCGCATGACAAAGACAGGATCTTTTAAAGTTGATGCCACTCGCGAAGTGGCAGATAAGATTGTAAGTAAATAATTAACTTCATTTCAATTGATATTTGTATAGATATTTTTAACACTTTTCACTTGCACATTTTTTCATTTCTTCATTGTAGATGGATCTTAAAGCACAATGCTCCCAGGGCTCATTCGTCCCTTCTGGACAGCGGGACGTCTTGATGACTGCTCTAGGTAAGAAAGACCATCCTGGTAGAGTTATCGATGTTCCTGGGAACATGACCATCAGAGAATATTATGGCAAGTCTGCTTCACGAAAGCGGGTCGTCGATGAGGCATCAATTTTGGAATCCATGACTCAGCAGCTCATCTCCAACCCTGCTATTACAACGCATCTGATGAAAAGCTTCCTATCCAACCCAGAATTCAAGCTGGCGCTTGTTAGAGAGCTTTCCTCTGTCGGTTCATCTCAGGACACCGCAGGACATGCCAACCCTTCACATATGAGCACAAAAGAGAGTTATAGTAGGGCACATGTGGAGGACGATGAGTTGGCAGCTAGGGAGCGGGAGTTGGAAGTCCAATGCCGTGAGCTTGAGTTGGAAATGCAAAGGCGTGAGCTTGAGTTGGACTTCAAACGCCGTGAGCTCGAAATGGTAACAAAGGTATGTATTCATTATTAATGTCCAAATTAGTCAAATAATTACTTGTGTTTTTTAAATTATCAACAACTTATCTATTTTATTTTTTCTAAATTGAAGGCCAAGTCGACGTCGGTGTCGCGGTCACCTGTCACTCGTTTGTTCTCACTTGGTGAGGATTATGCCTTTGAGATTTTTGAATGTCCATTGGAGCACAATGGATGGGTGGCACGCCCAAATCAAGAGAGGATATTTTCTTCTGTGGTGAAGATCTCGGGCACGCCTGCAGAGATAACGTGTGGATGGCCAGCACAGTTTTGAGTCTCTGGTGCACCTAAGTTAATTTTAATTTTATAACTTATTTATTTTTGGTATTTTTCCATTTAATAATTTATTTTAATTTCAATATATATATATTATGTAATTAACATCCACACCTTTTCATATCTTAGGTATCTCCATCGTCTTCAGCTTGATAAGGGCTCCAAATCAGTTTACAGCTTCTTAGATCCGTCAATCCTTATGCCTCAATTCTTTGCTGACGATGAATTTAGTAAATACATAGGGAACTTGATGGGAGACAATCGGAAAGAATTATATCTGGCTCCCTACTATATGAATAACCATTGACAGTTGCTCGTACTTCACCCGTCTAGGCATACTGTCATATTCTTCTGCTCTCTCCACCAAAACCCGCCACAGGAGGTGGTGGAAGCTGTAAATACGTAAGTAACTAATCCTCAATTTAATTTAAGTTTTAATATCAGTTGTTTTTAGTTTATTACACACATGATATATGAATTTGTTAATTGACATGATTATTTGTTTATGATAGCGCGCTGAAGGCGAGTAGCATAAGTTACGCCAACGGGAGAAGTAGGACTTCTAAGGCTAAAGGAAATCCTGAATGGATCATCCTAAAGGTTTGGTAGTTTATTTATCAAATAATTAATATTATAATTACTAATTTATATGTATATTTAACTGGCATTGAAATTAATTTTGTTTGTAGTCTCGATTTCAACCTGACGGGTGGTCGTGCGGCTATTATGTGATGCTTCATATGCTGAACATAGTCTCCGCATCTATTACAGATGGATGGAAGAAGGTAATATTTAAACAACTTGTTAAATTATATATTATAGTTTTGGTGATGAGTTGTGTTAATGTTATTGTTATTATTTGAACGTGTATAGGCATTTAACAACCAATTGTCTCTTCAAAAAGATGAGTTTAGAGACTTGAGGATGCGCTTGGCAGAATTCTTCTTCAAGTATGCGGCTGGAAAAGGAATTGACAAGATACATCCGCAATACTTAGATGAATAGTTTTTTTTTGTTAGACTTTAGAAACTAATTAATAACATTTATATATATATACTTAGATTGGAAGTTTTGTTTTTATACATTAGAGACTAAAATTTATATATATATATACTTGTAGATAGTTATGTTTTTCCTATACATGGGTTTTTGTTTTAAGTCCCCCCATTGTTCCTTTGTATATTTCTTTTCTTTTAGTTAATATTGAAATTTAAGGGTAGTGTTTGCAATTCTGTAATATGTGTGATATTATGTGTTACTGGGATATTTACTGAATGCAGGGATAGCTGAGGGGGGTGATATTTTAAAACTGAATTTTTAAAAAAATTATTAATTATCAGTTGTATCAAACAACTGACATTAATAATATTTTATAAAATATACAGTACACTATTAATGTCAGTTGTATTAGAAAACTGACGTTAAAAATAAAACATGTAACATCAGTTCTTTAACAGAACTGACGTTAGTTTGAACAACATTAACGTCAGTTGTGTTAAAGAACTGACGTTAATAGTTTTATATTTAACGTCAGTTGTTTAAACAACTGACGTTAAAATATTAACTATTAACGTCGGATGTATTTACGTCAGACAATATTCTGACGTATAAAATCAATTTTAACTGACGTAAAAAGCACTTATTGCACTAGTGACAGTTTGGTATGCAAGCTAAACAAGGCCCTCTATGGTCTAAAACAGGCACCTCGAGCCTGGTTCCACAAACTTCATAGTTTTCTACTTTAACTTGGTTTCACCTCATCAAAGTGTGACAATTCCCTATTTGTCAAAGTCTCAGGAGCCATCATTGTGCTAATACTAGTCTATGTAGATGATATATTGATTACAAGCAATTCAGTTGCCACTATTGCTGATCTAGTTACTACTCTAAACTACAAATTCCCTCTTAGGACTCGTTTGGTGGTCAAGATAGGATATGGGTGGATAGGATAACAGAGCATGAAATGAGTAGGATAAGTTGTTATCCTATTCGACGTTTGGTGCTCACCAGATAACCAACTGGATAGCAGTATAATTTTAGTATGAATTTTAAATTTTTCGTTTCTAAATGTTTTCATATTTTATTAGATTTTAATTTTTTTATACTTTTCAATTTTTTAAATTATATAGAAAGACAAAATTATTCTTGTGATAAAATTACTTATAATTTTTAATTTAATTTTTAGCCTTGTGATAAAATTACATATAATATTATAAAATTACATATAATATTTTAATTTAACTTTTAAAATTATATAAAAAGATAAAATTATCCTTATGATAACAGAATCAGTCTTGTGACAAAATAAAATTGATTTTTAAAATTAATTTTAAATATTTTATTATTTAAAATATCTTATATTTTATTATACCTTTTTTTGTTAACCATGTTATATTTTATTATACTTTAATTATTTACATATAAAATATTTTTCTATTTTATTATACTTTAAATCAGCCTATCATATCCTGCTGGGTTCTAACTCAGCCCCCCCCCCTCAGGATATAATTTTAACTAGATGGATAAGATATGATAGGTGACAGGATTGCTTTATCCTATCTTGCTGGCTCACCAAACAATGGTTTTAGATAGAATATGATAGTATATCCTATCCTGACTTTCTTATCCTGACCACCAAATGAACCCTTAAGGATTTAGGTGGTCTCAATTACTTCCTTGGAATCCAAGCACACAGGTCTGCCAACTCAGTTTGTTTAACACAAACTAAATATATCATTGATCTACTACACAAGGCCAACATGCATGATGCTAAAGCCATGAAGACCCCTATGGTGACTGGACTAAAACTCTCTGCACTTGACAGCCCTGCAGCTGAAGATGCCAGCTTGTATAGATCAATAGTAGGAGCACTTCAGTACATTACATGAAGAGGGTTGAGCGGAAGCCATTTCAGGATCTTGAGCTCTGATACCATAAAGGTATCAGAAGCACCAAGAGATAAAGAGGTTAAGTAGAGAGAATGTTATAGAAGAGTATTAAAAATGATGTGCATTCAATTGTATTTAGAACTGATACAATGAGCTCAATATATAGGATGAGTTAAGGCTAACCAACACCAATAGAATGTAACCAATTCCTAATCAATTACCAACTGCTAACTGAAATCTGTTTACACTGAGCTAACTGACATAACTGTTAGCTTCTATTCCCTTTACACTCCGCCACCACCGTGTCCATTTGTTTCGACACCGTCCCAAACTGCAGAAGAAGATGAAACTCGGTCAGACTCCCCTCTTTCTTTATTCCGTTTTCAGCTCCGAGAGGATTATGCAGAGTGGTCTTTATGTCTGGTTGCAGCTTTACTTTACCTTTCAATGATAGAGAAAAAATTAAAGAAATAATATATTTCAATTGTAAATGGAATAAAGAAGGCATTCCTGTATAGATTGTATCGACCAATCTGCAGGTTATGATGGTAGAGAGAAATGAAAGGGAGATTAGAAAAACAAAAGATGAAAGTTTTGATGAGGAGGAACAAAAAGGAAAGGTTTGAAATAGTAAGAGAGAGTGACACAGGGAGAGAGAGAATGATGAGAATGAGTTTTGAATGGAAAAGAAAATAGATGAAAAGGTGGGTAGGGTGCTTTAGTGGAGAGAAGCTTTTTTCTATACATTCAATCTATGGGAACATTGTATTGGCATTTATAATGTATTGGGATAATGAGAAATTTTGAAATAATATTTTTTTTTATAATAAAAGTATTGGTAACAACATATTTATTTATTGACCACGTGTTTATTTTGAACTAATACGTGCACCCGTGCCAGCACGGGATAAAAGATTGGCTAAAATCAATAACAATGATTTGTTTACAACAATCAATCACAATGCTATATAATAGATATATTTGAAGAATATCATATGTAACGAAAGGATAATTATTTAAAATATCTAGTACTTATAATAATCTTTAACCTACTTATACTATATGCTCCCATGCCCGGCACGAGACAAAAGATTATTTAAGATGAATATGAATGATACATCATACATATACAAATGGTTAATAATTTAATATCTAATCATTTAAAGTCTAATAAACTGAGAGATATAAGAGAGGAATCTGCTTGATAAACAGAATTAACAAAATAGTTGAGTTGGTAACTTAGATAAAGATTTATATACCCAAAAAGTTCAAGATCATTTAAAACATTAGCCTCGACTTTCATAAAAAGGCTCAAAATATTTTTAGTCTTCACATTTGCTGTTTTATGATCTGCAACATTCACTTTTAGTTCAATGTTGCTCCCCTTACTCAGCTTGTTTGTCTAGCAAAATTGCATCCAACCCTTCGTTTTGTATCCTTGAAATTGCCTTCGCTCCCCATCTAATGTTGCAAGAAAAGCTTCTTTTTGAATCATTTTGATAGTACAACTGATTGGCCTAGAGAACAATGCCTCTTTAACAAACAGGCAAATTCTATAATTACAAAAAGTATATTGTTAGTATAATTAGCAAAGTTGTTACACAATTTTTATCTTAAAAATTTATTCAATTTGTTTATCTCATTTTCCTTGTGCAAGTTAATTATTTTTAGAAAATATTTTTATCTATCATATTATTATTTCTCATCTCTTTTGAAAATATATTTGATCTCATCTATTTCCCCGTCTAAGTTGATTTTCTTTAGAAAATATATTTATCTATCATATTATTTGACAATCATTTTTATTCTATGTTGAAAATCTATTTATCTATCACCTCTTTTCCCCGTGAAAGTTGACCATTTAAAAAAAATGTATTTATCTATGGTATCACTATTTATTCTATTTTGATTTTTTTTTATTTGTTTCTTCTTTTTTCTTCGTGCAAGTTAATCATTTTTATAAAATATAATTATCTTTCATATTGTTTTTGTCTTCTCTCCTTAAAATATATTAGATTTTAATTTTCTTTTCCTATAAAAATTAACCAATTTTAGAAAATATATTATCAATCATATCATTTATTTTGACGTGTTTATTCTTCTCTTTTGAGAATCTATTTGACTTATTTCTCATCTTTTCATTGTTTCAGTTAACCATTTTTTTGTAATATATTTATCATAATAATAATAATAATATTATTATTATTATATAATTATTATTATTTTATCATAAAAAACTATTTGATTTGTTTCTCTTCTTTTTCTTTGCAAGTTATTTTTTTTTTAGAAAATATAATGCCTGCCATATTATTTTTTGAAAATCTATTTGATTTTTTTTCCTCATTTTCTATTGTAAGTTAACAATCAATAGAAAACATATTTATCTAAAATCTAAAAATCTAGAAAATATCTGGTTATAATTTTTTCTTGCATAAATAATTTTCAATCTTCAATATCAAATACTAAACCGAAAGTAAACACAAATCATGCAAATTATTATTTAATTCTCTCTTATCCGATTACAAACTTGATCTCTTGTACTTCCAAACTTCAAATTAAAAAAGACGCATGTAAATCAATAAACATATTGAGTACTTCCATTGAGTATCAAAACATCAACTTTTAATGAGAACCTGCAAGCACACTCATAAACAATGAGATGATATAAAGATGAACTACATACATCAATATTCAATTCAAGGATAATAATATTACCTAAAAAACAATTTAGACATCCATAAACGCAATAATAGCGTTAGATAATTATTTTTATTTGGTCCTCACAAATATATTTGTCTATCATTTTTATTTGATTTATCTCACCTATTTCAAATTAATCATTTTTAGTAAATATATTTATCTATCATATTATTATTTTTATTCTCTATTGAAAATTTATTTGGTTTGCTTCACCTCTTTTTCCCGTCAAAGTTAACCATTTTTAAAAAATATATTTAGTTATGATATTACTATTTATTCTATTTTGAAGTTTGACAAGAGAGTCGGTGAAGTGGACGGTGAATTCCCTGGGAGTGCTCTGCTAGGGTTTGCATGCATGAAGGCTTAGGGTTGGTGTTTCTTGAGTCATGGATGCGCCTCCTTGGCAACTTCTTTTCCCATAATCCATTGCACATGGGCCTCCGTTGCCTTCCTCCTCTCCTCCCCCCCTTACGGTTCAGCCCCTCCCTTCTGGTCCGCCCCTTGATCCCTGTGCTGATCAGCCGCAAGTCAATCAAAAGAAGTCCTTTGCACAGGCTCTTAAGAATGTGTGTGACTTCTCCTTGAGTCAACTTCCGGTTCCTTGCCTAAAGGGAGATGATCTACTGATTGAAATTCCAGAGGATGAATATTTGGCTGGTCTGGAAGAGTCTAAAAACAATCTCCATGGCAGAATTCTTCTGGCAAAAGGTGAAAAACCTCTTAAGATTGATGCCTTGCGAGCCAAACTTTCGTTGTTGTGGAACCCTATTGCTCTTTGGAAACTGACACCTATTGGCAGAGGCTTCTTCGAGTTTTCCTTTGCATCTTTTGAGGATATGCGTAGGGTGTTGGCAGCGGGTTCTTGGAGTCTGGATCCGGGGGTTCTGAGACTCTTCCCTTGGACGCCAGATTTCAATCCCTCTCTTGTTAAGCAAACCAACGCGCAATGCTGGATCAGAATCTTCAACCTCCCTCTTGAGTATTGGAGACCTAAAATTCTTTACTCTATTGCAAGGGGTGTGGGAACTCCATTGTCTTTAGATGATGCTACTAAGAACAGATCTTTAGGTCATTATGCTAGGATCTTGGTGGATATTGACCTTGCTGGGCAGATTAGAGACCAAATTATGGTAGTTAGGAAAGGTTTTGCCTTTCATGTGAAAGTGGAATTTGAATTCCTTCCATCTTTTTGTGCTTCATGCAAACTCATTGGCCACTCTTTGTCCAACTGTAAAAGAAGCCTCTCCAAGCAATCCACTGGTGCTGCAGTGGATCTTACTAAAACTAATAGAAAAGTGGTTGCTAAATACGTGGAAAAAAAAAAGGGAAGCCATGTTGGGTAACTTAGTCTCGAAGGGGGCTCCAGGCTTTGCTGATAAAGGAAAGGCTGTGGTTTCTGAGGGTTTAGATCCCAACTCGAGATGTACAAATACGAGTGCTGGTCCGAGTGGTGCAATGGTTTTGGCCCAGGATCCCCCACCTCCTGCACTGAATGTCTCCAAGCATGTTGACTTGGATCATATTCGAGTTGAAAAGGAATATGTTTTGAATGATCGGGATGTTAATTTTCTACCTTCAAATGTGCCTCATGTGATAGAGGAGCTCCCTGGTAGACTGGTCTATTCTGCCCCAGTTCATGGTATTTCGAACAACCCTCAGGTTTCTGCAGTTCAAGGAACCTTTGATGTTGATCCTTCTTTAGAACTGGCTCCTAGTCCTCCCCATGGTGCAAGTGCTGGGGAAGGTCTACTAGTTTTGCCCCTTCAACAAAATTTAGATGGTCTGGCTGAAGTTAACCAATCTTCTCCTGCTGATTGGATCTCCAATCCAAATGTAGCACGTGATATGAGCATCCTAGGGAGGTTTTGGGCTGATGATACTGATGAGGAAATTGAAGTTGATTCTCCACCTCAAGCCAATCTGCATGAAGTGTATAAGGATGCTAGTATTGATGCTGAAACTGGCTCTAGTTCAGGCTTTGTCAAAGTCCTTTCCAAATCGCAGAAGAAAAAACTCAAGAGAGCAAACAATCTGAAGACCAGAAAACAGAAGCCGTCTGTGGTTGGAGCCCATGCAAGGGCTGGTCCCAGGAATTTTGCCTAATGAAAGTAATCTTCTGGAATGCTAGAGGGGTTGCCAACCCTGAGACTAGACTGGCCCTTCAAAGGTTAATTATTGTCAATAACCCTGACTTTTTGTTTATTGCTGAACCTTGGATTCTCTCGGATCATTTTCCTGCTCGGTTTTGGCAAAGGTTAAACAAAAGCATTTCTTTGTCAAACTGTAGGGGTAACTTGAAACCGAATCTTTGGTGCATTTGTAAATTGGCTTTATTTCCTAACATTATTGCAGCTTCCTCTCAGCATGTTTCTTTCTCCATATTTTTGGACAACCAGACTTTATATTTCTCTGCAATTTATGCCTCCACTAATTACTCCAATAGAAGGCAGCTTTGGAGTGAATTGGAAAGTTTGCAGCAATCTCATGCTGGAGCATGGTGCTACATTGGTGACTTTAATGCTATTCTAGGATCTCATGAACATAGAGGGCGTGGGGTCCCCAACATGATCTCTTGCAATGATTTTAAAAGATGGTCTGATAATTGTAATTTAATCCATCTGCAAACCAAAGGTGCCCTTTTCACTTGGGGTAATGGCAGAAGTGGTGCGGCTAGGTCTGAAAGAAGGGTTGATAGAGCCTGCTACAACGATGCATGGTTAGCACACTGGACCAATATTTCATGCTGCACTTTAGTCAGAAATCACTCGGACCATTATCTTATTTTGCTGTCTCTTGATAAGCATGCGGGACCTCATCCCTCCTCCTTTAAATTTATGAAGATCTGGACCGAGCATGAGGACTGTTTTAATGTCATTTCTAATGCTTGGAACATTGGTATTCTTGGCTGTCCTATGTACATTCTTAGCGTAAATCGAAGCACTTGAAAGGTATTACGATCTGCTTTGGAATAAGGAGCATTTTGGGGATGTTAATGACAAAGTAAAAAGCGTGAGCAGATTTGGTGCCATTCAGAACCAAATAGCCATCTATGGTTACTATGATGAGTTATCTCTTAAAGAGAAAGTTGCTGAAGGTAATTTGAATCAGGCTTTGCATCTGCAGAATATGTTTTGGCAGGAAAAATCTAGTGTTAGCTGGCATATTGAGGGGGACAGAAACACCTCTTTTTTCCACAAAGTTACTAAGATTAGACAGTCTTCAAAAAGTATGGCCATCTTTGCGAAAGGATGGTGTTATTTTGGACAAGCCTCGAGGACATAGAAGCTCATGTGCTGGACTTTTACTCAACTCTCTTCTCCTCCGAGAACTTCGCCGAGGATAATGGACTTATTGAACAGGTAATCCCTCATTGTGTTGATAGAGCTGATAATCGATGTTAACTAATCTTCCTTCCACCGAGGAAATTAGGAATCTTTGTGTTCTCAATGAATGCCGGTGGCGCTCCTGGTCCAGATGGCTTCGGTGGTCTCTTCTTCCAAACTTCTTTGGGAGATTGTTGGTCATGATGTTTGCAATCTTTGTCTTGCGAGTTCTTTAAGCGGGGATGGCTTCTCCCTAATTTCAACTCCAACTTGGTGGTGTTGGTCCCTAAGTTTCCGGAAGCTGACTCCATTGATAAGTACAGACCCATTGCTTTGGCCAACTTTAAGTTCAAAATAATCACAAAGATCTTAGCTGACAGATTGGCCATTATTGCCCCTAAAATTGTTTCCAGCCAGCAGCGGGGCTTTATCAATGGCAGGCAACTTTCAGACTGTATCAGTGTTGCTTCTGAAGCTATCAACCTGTTGGACAAGAGATCTTTTGGGGGTAATATAGCTCTCAAGATTGATATTAGGAAGGCTTTTGACACTCTTGATTGGAATTTTCTTCTCAAAGTGCTGCACCAATTTGGTTTTGGCCCTATCTTCTGTAATTGGGTGAAAGTAGTGCTCCATTCAGTAAAATTGTCTATTAGTGTCAATGGTAAAGCAGTTGGTTTTTTCTCCTGCAAGAGAGGAGTGAGGCAAGGTGACCCTCTATCACCTCTTCTTTTCTGCATTGCTGAGGAGGTCCTTAGCAAAGGTATCTCTAAGCTTGTTCAAGATAATAATCTGCTCCCTATAGCTGGTCTAAGGGGTTCCAATGTCCCTAGTCATGTTCTTTATGCAGATGATATCCTTATTCTCTGCAGAGGCACAAAGAAGAATTTAGATAACTTGATGTCTTTGTTCTCCCATTATGCTCAAGCCTCTGGTCAGGTTATCAGTAGGGAAAAATCAACCTATTATGCTGGCTCTTCAAGGTCATCTAGGATGGCTGTCTTGTTTAACAATTGGGGGTTTAAAGCTGGGCATCTTCCTTTTGTTTACTTAGGTGTTCCCATTTTCAAAGGGAAACCTAAGAAAGCCTACTTCATGCCTTTGGTGGACAGGATTAAAACAAAGCTCTCATCCTGGAAAGGTAGTATGCTCTCTATCATGGGCCGTGTTGAATTGGTAAAATCTATTGTCCAAAGCTCTTTGATTTACTCTTTCCAGGTGTACTATTGGCCCCTTGCCCTCCTCAAGCTTCTAGACCAATACATAAGAAACTTTATTTGGGTTGGTAACATTGAGTCTAGGAAGATTTGCACGGTTGCTTGGAAAAAGGTTTGCTGTCCCATTGCTGAAGGTGGTCTTGGACTGAGGTCCTTTAGATCTATTAATGAAGCCTTCATGCTTAAGAGATGCTGGGAATTGATTTCCTCAGACTTGGATTGGTCCAACCTTCTAAGGTCTAGAGTGCTCAAGCACGCATCTTTCATTAACTACAGCATTTCCTCCTCAATTTGGTCTGGTTTAAAACGGTTCCTCTCTATTGTTCTTGACAATGTCTCTTGGCTTTTAGGGGATGGAAGAAGCATTAACTTCTGGTGTGATTCTTGGCTATCCAATCCAATTGTTGACATGATGAATATTCCTGCCTTCCTGCATAAGTCCCTTTCTGCCTCAGTTAGTGATTTCATCAGGGATGGAAAATGGTGTATCCCCCAAGAGCTTGCTCTCAGGTTTCCTGCTGTTATAGCTGAAATTGGTAAAGTGGTTATTCCTTGTTCTGAGTCTCCTGATCTTAAAGTTTGGAAGCACTCTGACTCTGGTTGCCTTTCTGCAAGGGAAGCTTATAGTTTCTTAAATCCGGGAGGGTCTTCTTGCCCCTGGGGGAAGTTGATCTGGTCAAAGGCAATTCCCCCTTCAAAATCCTTTCTCCTATGGAGGTTGCTCCACAACAAAGTTCCAACGGATGATCATCTCTGGTCTAGAGGATGCATTGTAGTCTCCATGTGTTCCCTTTGTGGCTATAGTTATGAGACTTCGGACCATCTCTTTCTTTCCTGCCCCTTTGCTGGTAGAGTTTGGATGTGGTTGAGTTGCTGCCTTGGTTGCCACCTGGACACTCTTTCAATACATTCTCTCCTCTCAATTTTAAACAAAGGATGGTGCCCTCAGGTTAAAGAGGTAATTTTATCTGCCATCTGCTACTCTCTTTGGGGCATTTGGTATTGTCGGAACAGCACCAGATTGATTCTAAGTCAATCTCAGTGGTTGCCATTTGCAATGCAATTGCTGCTAATGTCTCCTTTGCCGGGAGGTTTTGTAAGGGTTCCTTTTCCTCTAATGTTCATCAGTTGATGATCCTTAAGAAATTTAACATCAGGGTTAACCTTTTGAAGGTCCCATCTATTAAAGTAGTTACGTGGCTGCCCCCTAGCTTCAACTGGATTAAAGTAAATACTGATGGCGCTGCTAAGGGAGCTCCAGGTGTGGCAGGTTGTGGTGGTATTTTTAGAGGGGAAAATGCTTCTTTTCTTGGCTGTTTTGCTCTCAATGTGGGTGTCTCGTTTGCTTTCCATGCTGAATTACTTGGAGCTATTACTGCCATTGAACTGGCTCACAAGAATGGTTGGAAGAAGCTTTGGTTAGAATGTGACTCCTCTTTAGTAGTTAATGCCTTCAACTCTAATGGTATGGTCCCTTGGCATCTAAGGAATAGGTGGCTAAACTGTATTGCCCTTACTAGGGATATGTCCTTCTTTTGCTCTCATCTGTATAGGGAGGGTAATGCTTGTGCTGACAAGCTGGCCAATTTTGGTTTGTGTCTTGATGGTTTTTGTTGGTGGAGCTCATTGCCCTCCTTCTTATCAGAGGATTTTGGCAGAAATAGGATGAGTCTTCCTACCTTTAGATTTGCTTAACTTTGTGGGTCAGGTTAATGCCCCCCCACGTTTCTGTTTTTCTTGCTTCTTTTTTTATCAATAAATTGGGTGTGCTGCAGATGATTGGCTTTGCTTGATGTGCCAGCCTAGCTGGGATGTCTTGCTTGGCAGTGATGCTTTTGCACACTTCTTTTGTTTTAAAAAAAAAAATCTATTTTGAAGTTTTTATTTGTTTCTTCTTCTTTTTTTCGTGCAAGTTAACCATTTTAAAAAAATATATTTAGTTATGATATTACTATTTATTCTTGTAACGCCCTTTGTTACATTAGTAATCCCAAGATAAAATCAATAAAAATCATTTAAAACATTTAACTAAAACATACATCTCATAAAGAAAAATTAAAAAAAAAAATTAAAGTATGAAAATACCTCATAATAAATAACGTAGTAATAAAATATCCATATAGTGAATATAAATAAAAATCAAAAGCCTCAAAACCGGGCGTCTAATTACAATCCCAACGATAAATAAATGTGTCTAGCCACATACGGCTCCTTATTTAAGAAAATACTAACCAAACTAGAAAGAATAACTAATGGAATTTACTAAGTCTTCATGCCTCTTCAGTTTCAATGACGTCCTCCTCGTGCTCTGAAAACAATACTTATAATGAGATATAAAATCCCAGTGATCAACAATACAATTTTTTTTAAAAAAATATTTTTGAAAATAGCATTGTTCTCAGCCGGCACGGTAACCGAAAAAACTGTCTATGGCACCCGCTAATTTTCCAAAATAATATATATAAAAGAAAATACTTTTAATATCAATAATAATCTCATCTCAATACATCACACTCCATATACCAGATGAATTCTAATTTAATCCAAGCGGTCCGAAGGCCTCCTAATTAAATTGGCCTCTTGCCGGCATGCCATATATTCACACATCACACGACAATGGCGTCCCATTGCCCACCCCTACTCACGAGGAGTGTTTCGATGTCACCCTCCTGTCGGAGACATTTCCATTTCGATACCTCCCATGTGCACATGGTGGTATTTCTCCTTTTTTGACACTCCAACCTGTGGCGGTGTTACTTTCGATACTCATTTTTAGGTAGTATTACTTATTTTCGACATCCCAATTATATGGGGATGTTACTTTCGATACCCCATTACGGTGATATTACTTTTCGATACCCCTATCATAGATGGTATTACGACAAACATCATACAATTCATCATAAGGCACAATTTCATGTCTCATATGTGTAGCAATTCATTTACCAAAAATTAAATATTTGATCTTATCATGTATGTCAAATAAACTCACATGGTATAGCATACACCAATAAGCACGTCATTCAACTAATACAAATACCAATCATGTATTTCATGCCATCAGTGACAACAATAAAAATCCAATTTAATAAATTTTTTTATTTTAATTCAAAACCCCTAAAAAAATTAGTTTATTAATAACATGCATCATTCAATTAAAATCTCTCAAAATCATAGGTAAATCACTCAACACAATAAACACATGTACCATGAAAAGGGTTATTAAAAGATACTGTTACTCATCTCTCGAAGACCTCCAATATGCTCCAAAAATTATTTATGATAAGGATTTGCACTTCCCTAAAAATTCTTCTCCCGTTTGATGACATTCTTGAATTTGTATTGTTAGGATTACACGAAAAGAAACGCATGTCAGAAAATTGACTATACGGCTCCTCCAAGCTATGCGTTGTGCGGCGCAGTGCCAAGGTTCCTTGCGCTTACGTTCCAACGAAACACCCCCCCAAAACCCACCCCAGATCCATGACACGTTTTCCATTTTTTTTCTTTTCATTAGGTATATATATAGTGCAGTAAGCACTGTAACTTGCGTATAGGATTCTCTTAGATTTTATGATTTCTTTTTTTTTCTTTTCATATATATATATATATATATATATATTTGCACTACACTTTTTAATAACTTAATATTAATATTATTTTTTATTTTTTTATTTTTTTTTCAAATTAATTATGTTAGAATTTTAGGATGTTACAATTCTATTTTGAAGTTTTTATTTGTTTCTTCTTCTTTTTTCGTGCAAGTTAATCATTTTTAGAAGATATAATTATATTTCATATTGTTTTTGTCTTCTCTACTTAAAATATATTAGATTTTATTTTTCCTTTTCCTATAAAAATTAACCAATTTTAGAAAATATATTATCAATCATATCATTTTTGTTTTCACTTAAAAATCTATTTGATTTGTTTATCCTCTTTTGGCATGCAAGTAAATCACTTTCAGAATATACATTTATTTTGATATATTTATTATTCTCTTTTGAGAATCTATTTGATTTATTTCTCATCTTTTTGTTGTTTAAGTTAACCAATTTTTGCAATATATTTATTATATTATTAGGAAGAAAGAAGGATGCAGGGGCTTGGTATTTTGGGGTGAAAATGAATTCACTGGTGCAGAAAAGGGATTCCACATCGGTTATTTTTGGCTTTTCACATCGGTTTTCAAACCGATGTTGAAAAGACCGATGTGGTTTATTGCCACTTTACACATCGATTTTGAAACCGATGTGTAAAGTACATTTTTAACAGCGGTTTTCTTTCTAACCGATGTGGAAAATTAATTTGTCAATTGGTAACCAACTGGAAATTTCACTTTCCACATCGGTTTTTTGAAAAACCGATGTGTAAAGTGAAATTTCCACATCGGTTTTTACAAAAACCGATGTGGAAAGTCTCTTTTTTTTTAATTCTTTTATTTACATTTCTGTCATTCCTTTCCCCTGTTTCAGTAATACAGATCAATACCAGAATAACATACTGTAAATATTCTAAACACAATCACTTTTGTACGACAAAAACACAACTAATATATACTGAATTTATTACGAACAATACATATGTACGATCAATTACATTCAGACAACAAAGATAATTAGAAACCAAAAAGCTACATGATATATTATAGATTTCATATCAAAATACATATGATCAGTCAAAAGTACACTATAGCTAGTACATGATAAGTTTTTAAACTAACTACATATATACAAACTATGGTTGGTACACTTAAAGAAAGAAAGTTGCCCAACACCTCTTTATGTTGACGATGTCGGAATCAGATAATGGAGTTGGATTGTTGAATGTCTGCAAGTTTAATTGGACAAAAGATTATATCTTTTAAGTAATAAACTAACATAAAACATATAACGAATCTATAACTATTACTTCTAATTGTGTCAATTAACATTTACCTCGTGCCATCTTTTAGTGATCTTGGAGGAGATAATTTCCAACATCCACTGCATCACATAGTAGCCACATTCCCATGATCCACGTTGTATACATGACTACGTACAAATGAAACCCAATTAGAATATGAGCAATTAAATAGAAATCAATAATTATACCCACTGCATTTGATGCATTTGAACTAATAAATATCTTACGCTAGGAATAATCCATCTGATAGCACGGGTACGCCTTTCACCACGTAACATATGGTTTGCAGTAATAGACCTATCATGACAAAAACATTAATTAAAGTATATCTAATAGATTTCAGATAATTAAAACAACTGCATTACTGATTATAAAGTATTTTAATGCTTACGTTTCGATGATCGTCTTCAGGTCATTCGGCGGCTTATTTCCCAATGAGCAGAAGAAGACCACGACGTTCATCCTAGGGTACAAGATCACTGATTGCCAATCTTTGTTGTATTTGCGAACAGTTAGTGACTAAATCATATATAGTTATACTTAAATAACTAGTACTTACTTATTGAGATAAGGCGCAAGGTAGAATTGATGATCGTCTCGGGCAAGTATATCACGTATGGTGGTGACCGGGTCTTCTGATGCTAGGAGAACATCACCCTGAATGAACATGGGGTCAATGAACCCATAAAGGGCGAGGTTACCCCGATCAACTAACATACGATGCAGATACCTAATATATTGGAAAAACATGTTAATTATCATAGTATGTAAAAATTAATTACTTAACTTATGAATAAAATGTACTTACGTGCACCATAACGATATGTGTGCAGAACTAGCCATTTCTTTATTGAGTACCATCTTCATAAATTCCTTCTTTGGGATATACAGTTCATCACCTGGACTGGCATCATGTTCCAACCTTACCAAGGCTGCGTCATTCTCCATGGTGACAACCTGTATAGCCAGAACTTTAAAAACATCACTATGGCCAGGTGCCCCTTTGTCGATCCCCTAAACAACATAGATATATATTAGTAATCACGGATAATTAAGTTATTTAATTCGTAATTAACTAAATGGTCAAATGAATACCTTGGCAGGAGCAGACATCTCTGGTCTTCCTGGATTCGACCTTTTAGGCACAATATCATTTCCAACATCCTATAACGAATAAAAATAAAGCATTATCTTTAAACAATAATAAATTATTTCAACTATGAATATAGAAAAACACAACTAACTGAATACTTCAGATGCAACAAGAAAGCTGACCAGTCTTCTTGGCCAAAGGATGAAGTTAAGGGGCACGACCCCTTTGTTTGAACCTCCTCAGTGGGCACAGGGACTAGAGCATCAGCATCTCGAATAATCTCAACAATGACCCTCAGCTGATCATCCGGTAATAAACGATGGTGTATGGTATTACCTAAGTTATTATGTGCCCTCCCCAATGCCACTAAGCGGCGATGATGATGATCATCAACATACAGCTCACACCTATCAGGGTCGTCATCATCATCATCATCATCATCATCACCACCACCATCATCATCATTTTCAGGCTGATGAGGAGGATCACATGAGCCCTTAGTGCTCACATGGACAGAGGGTTGGACACCGGCTGTCATCTGCTGGGACATAGAAGTCAATATTGCCATCTGCTGGGCAAACTGCTCGGTCATCTCCTGTCGAAGCTCAGCTGCAATCTCCTGTTTTAGCTGTGCTCTATCCGCATCAACATCCCTATGGCATTGGTGTGAAGATGAACCATGGTATTGGCGAATGCCGACGCCCCATCCAACACCAATGACACGGCTCGGGTGGTCTGGTTTACCGATGACAGCAACTAAGATATCCTCGCGTCCTCTAGGAACAAAGGTTCCTTGGGTTACCTGCTCGTCCAAGGCATCCTATCACATAAAATATCAGGTCACATTACAATTCGGTAACAATCTTAAAATGACAATTACAATTCAAACTATACTTACAATCTTCTCAGCTACTTGGCGGGCCTCCTCAGATGTATATTGTCCCGTTTTTCTTTGTCGGGCCCTCTTCCATTTACGATGGCGTGGGGGTGGAGGTGGATCAACAACCTCTGGATGATTTTCAACATTAGGATCCGCCTGAGATGCTGCTTCCTGACACGCTTTCTTTTCCTCTTCAACCATTTTATGAATGAGCTTTTTACATCCCCCACGAGACATGACATGGGGGTAGACATTCTTGCTTTGGTTTTTCTGCCCCTTTTTCCTCTTCTCCTGTTATAAATAGAAGACAATTAAATTACATAAGTAAATAAAATTAATGAAATTACATAAATTTAGAGACAAATCAAATAAGTTAACCTGAAAGCTGGGATCATGTCGGCTCTGAACAAAGAGATCCCACGTCGCCTGGTCAAGAAACGGGTACACCTCAAGTGGGTTCTTTTTACATTTTGGATTGAATACATAGTATCTGCCCAGGTCGGTCTTAAAACCCCTCCAACGCTCACCAGCATACTTTAGTAAACGCTTCTTCATAACGTATGTATCTGGTATGTCAAAGGTCAGCTACATTAAGACCAAAAGAATCAACGAATTACTGTATGATATTATTAAGATAAAAATAAAGTAGATACAGACAAACACAAGACGTAAAAGTATAGATAGCAGAATACTCTCCCATATCTGATCCTTCACGTCCGACGGTACATCTTTCCAAATATCAATGAGTATACTAGGCCTGCTCCTAGCAAGACTCGCCACAAAACTGTTAAACTGCTCTGCCATTGGCCCAATAGGATTGCGGTTATTATCAAAGTCTATTCTTATCCTTTGATTTGAACCACGGTTGGCAGTCAAATTCTTCATTCGTGTGGCACGTCTACCCTTTCTACCAGTAGACGGGGTCTCCGACCCGCTGCATGAAGGAGGGATATCCTCACGATTAGCCATGTATACCTGTTTAAACAAAAAAAAAACTTGTTAGTATGTCGGGATAAATATCAAACATAACTTATAAATATCGATCAACGTACGTAAACATAACTTATAAATATCAACGTAAACATATAATATGCCTTTAAACATAACTCAAACTAAACTTACTTTGTGGTCAATTAGTAAAGTTCTCCCATAACCCTTCTTGGTGATCATTACGAGTAGCATGTACATCATCCACTTCATTTTCCTCATTGAAATTAGGCACTCGTGTTGAGAAAGAAGAAGTATCAGAAATATCAAGAGTTGAATCGTGATTTCCCTCACTACCATTATACATGTTTTTTCCCTGGAGAACCACTGACCACCTTTTGTTAGAAGGATCACGGATATAAAACACTTGTTTTGCTTGGGATGCCATGATGAAAGGCTCCTCTTTATTACCTACCTTATTAAGGTCCACCAATTTGAATCCCAACTCATCGGTTTTCACACCATTGTTACTGTCGACCCACTGACATTTAAAAACAGGTACTCTAAACTTCGTGTAATCAACCTCCCATATCTCTTCAATGATTCCAAAGTATGAAACGGATGCCATAACATGGTTTTTATCTTTCGAACTAGAGAAATGTATGGACTCAGCGACGACCATAACCCCACTGTTTTGCATTGTACTTTTGTCATCCTGGGACTTTGTATAGAAGGAAAACTTATTGATATCGTACCCACTCCAGCATATGACATCAAAGTTAGCCCCTGTGCTAGCCATTTTAATGTATCAGAAGCAATACCATCCTTTGCAATTTTTTCTTTAAACCAGTTCAAGAAAGTCTTGTTATGATTGTTCAAACCCCATTTTTCATTCATTCTAGGGTAAGTTTCATTGATGATGCTTTTATGCTCACATAAGTATGGTTCAACCTCATCAGTGTTATTCAATATATACAAATGTGCTTGAAGCACTTCCTCCCGATCCATGCTCTTAACAGTGATACCTCATGTACGCTTACCATCATATCTTCCTTCGTGACGAGACTTCGGAAGCCCTACAGGTTCCGCTTCTGACATGTAGTCTGTACAAAACTCAATAGCTTCTTCTGCAACATACCTTTCAACAATAGATGCTTCGGGACGGTGTGGATTTTTCATATATCCTTTCAAGATCTTCATGTATCGCTCAACCGAGTACATCCACCTTAAATAAACGGGGCCGCACAATCTAATCTCCCTCACTAGATGAACAATCAAATGAACCATGATGTCAAAAAATGAAGGTGGAAAATACATCTCCAATTGGAACAATATAATGGCTACCTCATTTTCCAAGTCATCCAACTTTTTAGTGTCAATGACCTTGCTACATATAGCATTGAAGAATAAGCATAACCTAGTAATGGCATGTCTGACTTTTTTAGGCAATATGTCACGAATGGCCACCGGTAGTAGTTGTTGCATCAGACATGACAATCATGAGACTTTAAGCCAACTAATTTGAGATCTTTCATTGAGACAAGTCTTTTGATATTTGAAGAGTAACCCTGTGGCACTTTGACTCCCCGTAGACATTCACAGAAACTTATTTTCTCTTTTTTTTGATAAAGTATGACATGTTGGGGGCAAATAAGTCTTCTTATCCCCCACTTTAAGTGGAGCTAACTGCTCTCGTATACCCATCGCAACTAGATCCAAACGAGCATTCACACCATCCTTTGTCTTGCCTTGAATGTTGAGAAGCGTTCCGATTAAACTGTCACACACATTTTTCTCCACATCAATACAATGTCTTACATCAAGCTTGCACCAGTATGGAAGATCAAAGAAGATTGACCTCTTCTTCCATATTTTCTTCTCGGTAGCCTTCTTCTGGGTCTTACCATAGATAACATTAGTGTTGTTCACCTTTTCATAAACTTGCTCTCCAGTCAAGGCCACCGGAGCAATTTCATTCTCCGGAAGTCCATTGAAAGCTTTTCTCAATCTACGATAAGGATGATTACGTCGGAGAAATCTCCGATGCCCAAGGTAAACCGTCTTCCTTCCATGTTGCAGTTGATGGTAACGTGTGCCTTCTTCACATATTGGACATGCTTTATGCCCCTTAACACTATACCCACACAGGTTCCCGTATGCTGGAAAGTCATTGATGGTGCAAAATAACATGGCACGCAATCTGAATGTCTCACGGCAATACCCGTCGATCACATCAGCACCTTCATCCCACAAAATTCTCAAGTCTTCAATCAAGGGACTCAGATAAACATCAATATCATTTCCTGGCTGTTTAGGACCCGAAATCATCATACTTAACATAATGTATTTGCGCTTCATGCACAACCAAGGAGACAGGTTGTAAATTACCAGGAGAACAGGCCATGAACTATGAATACTACATAAGTTTCCATATGGATTCATTCCATCGGTAGCAAGTCCAAGCCTGAGGTTTCTGGGCTCATTACCGAAATCCGGAAACAAACTATCAATTCTCTTCCATTGCAAAGAATCGACCGGATGCCGAAGTTGTCCATCACACTTCCTCTCATCTGCATGCCATCTAATATTCTCTGCGTCATTTACATTAGCAAACAATCGCTTGAACCGCGGAGTCACGGGAAGATACCATAACACCTTCATAGGAGGACCTTTGGTGACCACATCACAACTAGAATCACTATCCTTCACTTTGCAGTGTGATACCCCACACCTGGGGCACTCGTGCATCTCTTCAAACTCTTTCCTGTACAATATGCAATCATTGGGGCAAGCGTGTATTTTCTTATTCTCCATACCCATCACACACAATAACTTCTTCGCCTCATAGTTTCGATATGGCAATGTGTTGCCTTCTGGAAGCATGTCTTTCAACAACTCAAGCAATTCGGTAAAGCTTTTATCGCTCCACCCACTTCTCGCCTTCACATTGAACAATCTTAACACCGTTGACAACCGTGTGAAATTAGTGCACCCCGGATACAAAGCTACTTCCGCATCACTGCACAAAGTATCATACACATGTGCGTGCCGAAAAGACTCTTGCCCAACATCACGGATCATGTCCTCTAGTCCATCGTCCATTTCCACGTCATCAACTTCCTCTCTATCCGACACCCTCGACCTGTCTAACGATTCACCATGACATATCCATGTTGTATAACTCTTTCAAATCCCCTCACAAATAAGATGATCACGTATCTCCTCAGCTTCTAGTCGTCTCTCATTCAAACAGTTAACACAAGGACAATAAAACCTTCCGTTACCACTATCAGGAGCATTTGTTTTTGCAAACTGTAGAAAATCTTCCACTCCATTCTCATACTCATCACTTGTCCGTCTAGCATTCATCCAACCGCGATCCATGACTAAACCAATAACTTCGTACTTAGTCCAACATATTCATCAACCACTTCTTATGATAGGGTATGGCCCTATCCCATTCGAGAAGAAACTTTTTCAACATTCGGTTAACAGTTAGTCCTTAACTCTCATGCTCATACTCGACAAAATTTCGGCAGCATTTCCCTTCGGTCTCCGACGTACACTACTTGAACGCGATGACATCCACCACGATAAAGTATGCACCCGGAGAACGAAAGGAAATGTATCAATCCAAACTTTCATCAAGTATATAACATTAGAATCAATGAATAACTATTTTAACTGAATTAAGAAAAAGTTTTTTCCCAAACTGTCCAACTTTGGACAATTTAAGATCCAACACAATGAGCGGTACATTAAGCACATACACGTGTGCTCATTAGTATTGCATCTCAAACGGGAAACTAAGGCTTTACTAATTATGTAGCTTGCATGAAGTTGGGGCTTGAAAAGTGAAGAAAATTTGTCAAACAGAGCCCATCACGGCCTAGCCTTGAAAGCCATCACGGCCGTGATCGAGTAGAGCTTAAAAGAAAGAATAGAAAAGTCAGAACTGGTCACGACTAGCCCGTGATGCCCATCACGGCCGTGACATGTCAGCTGAACCAGACCCTCACAGGCAAAACTGATCACGGCCTAGCCGTGATGGTGGTCATGGCCGTGACAGACCAACCAGTGAAGCAACCTCCAAGGCAGAACCTGTCACGGCCTGGCCGTGATGGCCATCACGGCCGTGACATGCCAACTGAACCAGACCCTCACAGGCAGAACTGATCACGGCCTAGCCGTGATGGTGGTCACGGCCGTGACAGACCAACCAGTGAAGCAACCTCCAAGGCAGAATCCGTCATGGCCTAGCCGTGACAGGCATCACGGCCGTGACGCGTGATACCACCACTGGAAAAATCCAGTCTTGGTGCCATTTCCAGGTGGATTAGACATAGATTCCCACTTTATAACACTTCACACACAGAACAACACAAGTATACACAGAACAAGGACTCAAGACACAAACTTCATCAAAGGGGTCACAACAAGGCACTAACACACTCATGACAGAGCCTAGACAATATTTTCAGCAGAGAGAACATACCAGAGTTGTGAGATGCTAAGAGACCGGAGTGGTGGTTCGTGAGTAACGGTCCTCTTCGCGGAAGCACGAACGGAGTGGTGGGTCTCCTTAAGTTGCAGGCGCGGCAACCAGTATAAGCTAGGGTTAGAGGTCAGCACTTTCACGGCCGTGCTGTTGGTGTAAGCTAGGGTTGAAGAACAGATGAAAAGGAAATCAAAACGAAAAGGAGGGAGAGTGAGCTCCCAGGCATGCAGATGAAAAGGACAGATGAAAAGGTCTCAGTGCGAAAATGAAAAGGGGGAAGAGGGAATTAAAAATGTAGATAACAATACACATCGGTTAATAGAAAATCGATGTTATAACGTTTTACACATCGGTTATTTTATAATCGATGTTAAAAATTATATTATTTATTTCCTTAATTTTTTTATTCGTTTTTCCACATCGGTTTTACAAAAAACCGATGTTAAAACATACACATTTCCACATCGGTTATAACAAAATCGATATGTTAAAGTATGCATTTTTTAATTTTTAATTTTTGGTTCAATTTTCAACATCTGTTTAAAAAAAACCGATGTTAAAACCTTTATAACACCGGTTAAATATAAAACCGATGTTAAAAATTTTCGATTTAATTTCAAAAATGCCACCGCCTCCTTTTTCACATCGGTTTTCTTTAAACCGATGTTAACACCCCGATGTAAAAAGTATATTTTGCACTAGTGAAAAGATGATGGAACTGGGGAATAGAAAGGATTTCAAGTGGTTGAATGGAGAGAGAAGTCAGAAAGGGAATAGGTACGTATGATTATGGAAGAAAGTAGAAATGAATGTGTTATTGGAATTGAAAAGAAAAAAAAATAATATAAGAAAATAGATATTATTTGATTGGATGTCATGGTAGGTTGAAATTAAATTAGATTTATGGTTTTTTGGGAGTTGGAATAAATTAATTGAAACATTTTTTAAAAAATAAATTAAGAAAATCAATGCATTGAAAATAGTCACAATTTATTGGAACAATAAAACTATTTGAATATGAACATTTAAATCAAATGATTAAAAACTATTTTCGATTTTTTAAAATATTTTTTTGCCATAAAAATATAATTTTTAATGCATTGGAGTAGAAGAGGAATAAATCTAACAATGACATCAAAATGCAATTAAAGACAATAAAAATAAAATAAAATCATTAAATAGTAATTAAAAGTTAACATAAAAAATAAGCTACGTGAATGATATTTGCTTGTAAAAAAGGGAATTTAAAACCTTTTAAATTTCAAAACAAATTATTTTAAAATAAAACAAAATATCCAACAAAAATTGCATTGTAATTCAGCATGATCAAACAATTCAAATATTCGAAAGTCTGAGCTTCAATGTCACGGTTCTCTATTCTTTCTTTGAACATCTCATTTTCCAAATCAAGAAATTGCAATAGCTTTAAAGGAGTAAGCTCAATAATTTCTGTCTATAGGTCAGAAATTTAATGTCCAACACAACAATCGGATGAACCTGATGAAAAAACTTGCAGATTGGTATTATTTATTTATTGTTTGCTCTGATTTTATATAATTATAAACTTATAATGAACATAATAAATTATTAAAAAAGTGAAAACATAATAAAGCTTCATAACCGACCTCTTCATCAATGGTAATTTTGAACCATTAAAGATTGGGACAAACAACACTCTAATGATCTCGACCTTCAAGTACACGTGAATTAAAAGGGTTAAAATTTGAGGAGAACTAACATATCAGCTTAACAGGCATCTCCCACACTTGTAGAACATGAGCAAAAAGGGTCAAAGCTTGAGGAGAACTAAGCATACCAACTTAACAGCCACCTCCTCTTCAGTTTGTACATTAACACCTAATATAAGAAAGAATATAGGAAACATGTTTACAGCAATTAAAATATAAATATTTAAATATATGAATATAATTAATAAATAACAAAATATAATAATGCATCAAAAATAGAATTACAAAGAAAATGAAACATGAGTACATCTAGAGGGAGCACACCTCGAGAGATCATCTCCAATTTCCCATCCCAATTAAATTTCCCACGGATCATATGATTCATAATAAAAATGACCTTCAATACACCTACTGCCAACAACTTCAACGACCTTTTCTTTTCAGATTATTTGTGTCCAACTTAAAACGTCATTGTCTACAAGCTGTACAATTCCAACCAGATTCCCCATCGCTTCACCTGAGTAAAAAAAGGAACTTGGAATCTGTAATCTCGCTGGATAAATGAGGCACCACTAAAAGATTTAACCAACAGTTTACATATTATTAAACATGTATAAAAAATTATAATACAAAATAGTTTTGGAATACTGGGGTTGAAGGTTTACCCCAGCTATAGGATAATAAAGTAGCCGTCCGAACACCACCATCGCTCCACGTAGTAGGCTACCTTCGATAGTTCACGACATCAACAAAATTATTATAAAAAATCTTTATATTGTTTATTTTGGCACAATAATTTTGGCACAACAACCCACTGTAATAGGCTATTATATTCTTGAATTGTCGAATAAAAAATGGAAGGAAATGAAGAGAGAAAAAGATTAGGATTCCCCAAAAGGTTCCTCCTCCCTATAAGAAGCATTGCAGTAAAAGTGCATTGTATTTCTTTCATTGAAGAGAAAATGGAAAGAAAAAATGGAAAAGTCCTCCATGAAATAAAAGTTAAAGCGGTGAAAATATACCTTGCTCCATGATGAAATCTCATTTTACTACCTGTGCATCACCAACTTCATTCCTGACACTAGATAATTTCCACGGGGACATCTAACTATTAATAAAAAATTATAGAAAAAATAGATTATCACATGCACATATATACGTATCTAGATCTTTTAAAAATTAAGCTTTTAACATTTTTTTTATCAATAACAGGGAAACCCAAAGGGATAACAACAATGATTTCCACAAGCACAACCTTACCCTCATTGGATCATCATCATTTTCATTTCCATGTTGCTGGGTTGAGGCCGAAATGAATCTACTATGGCTTCGAGAGAAAAAATGTGAATCATAATAGAAAAACCAAAATTTGTTTATTAACAGTTTTGGTGGTTTTGCTGTGTCTGTTTTGTAGGGAATATGGCATGGGACATTGAATATGGTAAGAGAAATGATAATTTTTTTTTTGAAAATCGCAGTTGTGGCCGTCTTCTATACATAAATTCCAAATTTTATTATTTTTTAAAATAATTTTCTAAGCAGAAAATTCATTTTTTATTTCCTGATTATGAAAGGCTAATAGAAACTTCCATGAGAAGCTTTTAACTTCATCATGACACATGTCCATATTTTCATTCTAATGATGATAAGTTTATATATTGTATAGATGAGAGCATTGGAAAGCTATATATAATCATAATAACAATAGAAAAAAAGGTTCATTAGCCAACAAATTTCTTGAAAGTCGTAGCAATAAATTGTGCACATATTTTTTTCTTTTAATATATTATTTTTTGAAATTTAATTGTTTTTTTCAATTCAAAAACTTTCCGATTAGAGAAAGATTAACAGTAGATTATATATATATATATATATATATATATATATATATATATATATATATTATAAATTATATATTATTATAGATATTTTAAAGAAGGGTTTTTCTAAGCCTTGCAATATTGCACTTGTTACCCACTTTTGTATGGTACACTGTCGCCCTATTAATTGTGAGTTTTTTTTTTTACAAAATATTAATTGTGAGTTTTTGAAAAAGGGAAAAAAAATCTATTTCTTATTTATTTATTCTTAACACTCTCTCTCTCTCTTCCAATCAATAAACTCTATCTGCATTTTTTTTTTTACAGAACCTTTATCTGCCTTTTTTTTACAGATCCTTTATTTGCATTACAGAACCTTTATCTGGTTCTGGACTTCTGTTATGTACGGCGACGGAGGCGTAGGACGCCTGAACAGAATGGACGGCGGCTTCTGGTCCGAGCTAGCACCAGCGTGGTGGTCCGACGGTGGTTCACGATCTGGACGGAGATCAGCTTGGTTGGCGGTGCGCGCCGTAAACGGAGGAGTGTGAAGGGACAAGGGGCGCGTCGGCATGGTGGAGGATGACCGTGAACAGTATTCTATGTCCAAAGGTATTTTGGGATGGAGAGTGGAGAGGGCTGAGTGAAAATGGAGAAAATAAATGAGTGATTTGAGGTATATAGGAGAAGGAGGTGTTGGAATGGGTTTTTATGTGGTTGATGAAGATAGCAGAGATAAGGCAAGGTTGTTAGTGAAGAAGAAGAAGAAGACGATTACAGAGAGAAAAGGTGAGGGAGATGTACATAGCGTGAGAGATAGATAAGAGAAGAGTCGGAGAGATTTTTTTTCTTTTTAAAAAAATTCATAACTAATAATTAATAGTCGAGAGAATTTACCATAAAGGTTATTGGTCGGAAGAGAGAGAGTTAAGAATAAATAAATAAGAAATAGATTTTTTTTTCTTCCAAAAGCTCATAATTAATGAAACTTGGAAATTACATCAGAACTGGTATTCAACATTGGACCACCACAAAAGGCTTTGACTCGGATGCCTGGTGCCGGACTACAAGCACATCTATATCTATATATACTTATTAAGGCTCAACACACAATGTGACATGTCGATCTCATATTTTTTTGATTATTTTATTGACAATTTTTTATGTTTTTTGTTGTCTGATAGTTTGGCCGATTTATTAAAATTCATAAAATATTAATAATATTTATATTATTAATAAAAAATATAATTAACAAAAATAATCATATAATTAAAATAATTATATTATTAATAAAAATAAGTAAATATCCTTCAAAAAAAATTACTAAATAATTAGTACAGTAATATATTTGGGATAATTATATGATTAGGTATTAATAAAAAAATAACTTAACAAAAAAATAAAAATAAAACCCAATTATGGAAACTGAATTTTCTGTAAGTGAGAAAAATTTAACACTTGTAAAAAACCAGTTTCCATAATTTAAATTAATAAAAAAATTAACTATATTTATATTATTAATAAATAATATGATTAAGAAAATAATTATATTATTAATACAATTATATTATTAATAGAAATTAATAAATAATTGTATATCGGTATTAATAAAAATAAAAAAACTTAATAAAAAAGTACACTTACGGAAGTTATATTTTCCGCAATTGAGTAAAATTTTACACTTGTGGAAATCAGTTTCCATAATTAAAATTAATAAAAAAATTTAAATTTTAACTATATCATATTATTAAAATTAATAAAAAGTTAATCTGTACACTTATTAAGGGTCAACCCACAATTTGACTTTAGTGCTTACGTGTGTCACATTTTTTTTGATTATTTTTTTGACATTTTTTTGTCTGATTGAGGCGATGCAATTTTTGAGACAAAGCATTCATTGCCGTTGGATTGTATCCATGAACAACTATGGACCGTCCATTTTTTCCTTGGTTATATCGTTTTATTAAAATTAATAAAAAATTAATAATATTTATATTATTAATAAATAATATAATTAATTAAAATAATTATATCATTAATATAATTATATTATTAATATAAATTAGTAAATATACTAAAAAAATTAATAAATAATTATATTATTAATATAATCAATAATTAGTATGAGATAATTATATTTATTAATAAAAAATAAAAACATATTAACAAAAACAATTAAACACACTTACGGAAACTGGATTTTCCGCAAATGAGAAAAATTTAACACTTGCGGAAAATCCGTTTCCGTAATATAAATTAATAAGAAATTAATTATATTTATATTATTAATAAATAATATAATTAATAAAACTAATTATATTTTTAATATAATTATATTATTATTAAAAATTAATAAATAATAGTATTGTTGATATAATCAATAATTAGTACACTAATATATTTAGGGATAATTATAGATATTAATAAAAAAAACTTAATATAAAAAATAAACACACTTACGGAAACAATATTTTCCGCAATTGACACCAGAAGCTATCATGTTGATGGCTGCTTGAACTGGAATGAGCTTGTCTTCGAATCTTAATTTGTTTCTGCAATGCCATATGTACCATAAGATATAAACAATTCCTAAAGCAATAACCTCTTGGACCTGCCTGCTCCAATCTGAACTGCAAAGAGATATAATGGATTGAAAGCTGGAGCGGTCAACTGAAGAATCAATCATACCAGCAAACCAATTCCAAATTTGTTTGGCAAAACTGTAGTCCAAGAAAAGGTGACTGGTGGTTTCTGCAGCTCTATAACAGAGAGTACAGATTGAGACTACCGTGCAAACTCTTTTCCAAACATTCTCATCAGTTGGCAATCTATTATGCAATATTCTCCATACAACAAATCACTTGGAGGGGGGTATACAGCTCTTCCAAATGATTTTCGACCAAAGGACATCCTAACCAAGCGAATTATTAAATTGGAAAGCTTCTTTAAATGTGAGCATACCTGACTCAGAACTAGACCAAACCAAGTAGTCACTGCAAACTTTTTTTGGAATCGTGACATGCTGAATTTCAGATTTGAGAGCAGGATAATGATAGAGCAAAGGTGCAGGGATACACCATTTACCATTCTGAACGAAATCACAAACTTTGGCTTCAAGAGAAGAATGCAATGTACAAGGAATATTCAACATCTCTACAATAGGCCTAGACAGCCATAAATCTGTCCAGAACCGAATTGAAATACCATTGCCAACCTGCTAAGCTGAGTTTTCCCTCACTGAGTCCAAACATGATCTTATTCCTGGCCAAATGGAAGAAGCTATGTGATAATTAATCATTGAGTTGTTTCTGAAGGTTCTAGCCTTAAGCAAGCTAGACCATTGACGGGACTCCGGCAAGTGTACCGGATTCGTGGTCAAGTAATAAAAAGATCGATCCCATAGAGACCGTGATCTCAAATAACAATTAATTATTAAATCAATTAAACTGGACTATATAAAAAAGATTTGGAAAAGATTTGATTTTTGTAATAAGAATTAACTAGAAAATCAGATATTTAAGAACGCAATCAATTAAAACAGGAAAGTAAATCAATTAGGGGATTTTCAAATCAAAATAGATTCCTAGGAATTGGGTTACCAACAAGATTGTTCATGTTACCAAATTGACTACCCCTTGTTAATTATCAAAATTGCTTTGAAGACGAATTTATCCTCAAATAGTTAATGCTCCCTCTCGGGTTACAAAAACCGTGCCCAATTAAACCAACCCCTACTCTCGTGGTAATTGAATTTAAATTGAACCCTTTAAGTTTTGTGACAATTCATGAACCCTCGAAGGACCGCTTCTAACTCTCGTGATTTAAGTCCTAAGTCTGATCCCTATATATCCGATACCTAAGTTCACCGCTAGGTTCCTCCTTAGAGTATCTACGACAAGCAAATAAGTGGCCACCAAATTTACGAGTAATTAAAGCAATAGGAATCAAATCGAAAGCAAAATCGAAATTAACAAGAGACCAAACGTCAATTCGTCACCATAAACAAATCTTGGGCATAGCCTCAATTTCTAGAAATAAGACTACTACTCAAGCATTGCCATGTTCATAGCAAGCTTGATTAACAAAAGCATAAAAGAAAACCTAAGAGAAGAGAAGACGAAGAAGAGAAATCCTAATTTTGCCTAAGGTAGCAGCCCAAAAAGTCCCCCTATTTTCGAGCCTCTAGGTCCTATTTATAGGGTAGGGTTACTTGCATCCCAAGCAATTACAAAATCAGATCAAATTAGCTTTTAAAATTCCAGATATTGCGCGTCATGGCTGTGATGCCTGTCACGGCCAAGCCGTGACGGATTCTGACTTGAAAAACTTGGCACTGATGGCCATCATGGTCGTTGGTCGCGCTGTCGCGCACGCGCCAAAAAGGACGAGCGGGTTTAAAACTGTAGTTTAGGGCGACAACTCGGATGTCGTCTCTCAAGGACTCTTAAAGTGCTATTTTCCACAAAAATCAGTTTTTTTTTGGGGGGGGGGGGGGTTGGATTGGATATAAATAAGTAACAAGCAAAACAGAGAAATTAAAAACAGGGCAGTTTAAAGAGGTTATCAAATGGCCAAAAACAGATTAATCTATTGTTCTCAATTTCCCAACTATCATAGGTTCATGCAATTTCCAAGCCCTAAGCAGATTCTAATCCCCTCCCGGTTGTAGCAATAATTTACAAGCGAAATCACTACTACAGATACATGTCCCTATTCCCGAATTAAGCAAACGGGGTTAAGCCCTTCGTGAACTAAGCGAACACGAAACGTACACACGCAAATTAAGCAGATGCGATTAATTATAGGAACATGATATCACCGGAAATAAATCAACACAATACAATCTACTCCTGAATTAAGCAGACATAAATATAAAGCATGACATTGAAGAGGGAAAAGCATACAAAACAGGAAAATACAAGAACCTCAAGTGTATGGAAATCAATTACAATAGATCAATCCTAGAAACTTAGTTCTCCATAACAAAAACGAAAACACACAGAGAAAAATGTAAACAGAACAATGGCGAAGCAAAAAGTCTTTCATAATCTGCCAAGACAGCTATTTATAACATTCATGAATTATGCACACTCGCGAGGAGAAGCCTCTCTCGCGACGCGATTATTGTGAACAGTCTGCAACCTTTGGTATTCTCGCGAGGCGAGGAACTGAAGAGTCTTCTTATTACGCCCGTTATGAATATCAGGGGCCAACCGTGATGCTTTCTGACTTCCAGACTCGCGAGGCGAATGGATGCTCGCGAGGCGAGACTCTTCAACTTCGAAACTGCCACAGCCGTGACCTTTAACATGCATCAACCATGCTGACTTTTGGTCTTCAGGGATGGATTACTCGCGACGCGATTAAAGTCTTCAGCGGGCGACACGTAAACCTTGCAATTTCCTGGAGCAGTCGGCCTTCGGGGTCGCGGGCGAGAAGAGCGATCGCGGGGCGAACCAGAGAGGATGTCAATTTCCACATTCTGCTGGCTTTCAGGTTCGCGAGGCGAGCAAAACTCCCGCGAGGCGAATCCCCTGCTTCTTTATTCTCTCAACTTCTACTTAACCTGAAAACAAAGAAATAACTATAAGTATATTATTTGACTCAAAACTGGATAAATTAACCTAAAACTACTTTATCGACTCAAAACCTTGCTTGAGGACAATCTAATCTAATTTGGGTGAAAATAGGATATAATTTGCACAAAACCCTGGTCATACTAGCCATAAAACTAGATGAGCCAGAGGCTTATCAAAATACCCCAAACTTAAACTTTGCTTGTCCCCAAGCAAACTAAGACTCAAAAATCAAAAAGATTCAAGGCCTGGCAAGCTTAAAAGATTCAATCAACCTTGCACAAATTCAAGCAACACATCAAAACAGTTTTCTTCAATGTCCCCCCTTTCAACAAAGCAATCCCCACATTCATTTATTCTAAACAATTGAGAATTTCATCAATCAAACAATCATTAATCTAAGAAGGGGATCCAAGTCACACACAAGAGGGAGATCACCTTATTCAAACAACTGTCTTCCTCACAAGGGCATTTAGTATATCACTCAATCACTCAGTTTGTGTCAGGCTATCAACATTGCACTCAGTTTCACTTTTAAGAGCACTTCCCAAAAATTTGATTTTCATCTCATAAATGGTTCCCACAGAAAACATGCAAGCAACATCAAAAGGTCTTTTATGGGTTGTAATGGGGCCTGGCTAAGGGTAGGATATAGAAAGGAACTAGGCTGAAGACCCTAGGAACTAAGAGAGCATGAACATTATTTATACTTTGAATTTCTACTCAAGTTCCTTTTCTCATTTTTCTTTATGCCTTGGGTGGCTACAGCCTTTTATTTTCTATACCTTTTTTTTTTTTTATAGTGCAATCCCAAACAACATATTACACCTTGTAGCCACCCCAAACTTAGTTTCTTGCACCCATTCTAAGATTACACGCTCTCCTAATCCTAAGATCGGGTTAACATGGTTTTCCAGATTTTTAGGCTTATAACATTAGGTTATCAAGAATTAACAGGCTAATAGGCTCAATGGGGCTAGCTAGGGAACATGCATTAAGGGTGGTTATTTTAGGCTAAGTAGTTATTTACAAAGAAAATGCCTAAATCATCTGAAGCAAACACATAATCATGCAAACTAAAAAAAGACTCAAGCAAATTCAGGAAAGTGCAACTTGAAAGTGATTTTCACACAGTCAAAAACATGTTGGAGGCTCAAAACCTTACCTGGACATTCATGCAAATTATTTGAAAGAGATTCTATCCCTAGTGTGTGCTTCCTATCACCCCAAACTTATCATAAATCATGCCATCATAACAAAATCTCAAAGTTCAGTTTTCAATTTCACATGGGAATCACTTTTCAAACTAAAAAAATTTTTCAGCCTAGGGGGAATCATCACATATCAATCATGCAAGCAATCTGTGCAACATCAATCAAAATCCAATAAACTTGCCAACAAAAGACTCAACACACAAATACTCCTGAGCTTCTCAAATTATTCAGGAGCTTTATTCAAAGAAAAGGAAAAACTACAACTAGTTCCCTCCCCCACACTTAAAACATGCATTGTCCCCAATGAAACAATATATCAATACAATCAGAGTGAGGGAAAGGAAAAGAAACTCCCTGATTAAGTGTCAGTGTAGGTTGGAGCTTCCAAGGAGAGCTCCTCAACATTAACTTCCACAGGAATACCAGCATCCACACCATGGAATGGCTTCAGCCTCTGCCCGTTAACCTTGAAGGTCTTGTTGGTACCTGTACTTTGAATCTCTACTGCACCATAAGGAAACACATTAGTAACCACAAATGGTCCAATCCACTTGGACCTAAGTTTCCCAGCCATCAATCTCAGGCGGGAGTTAAACAATAAGACCTTCTGACCCACAAAAAACTCTTTCCTAAGAATCATCCTATCATGAAAAAGTTTTGTTTTCTCTTTATAAATCATGGAGCTTTCATAGGCTTTTAGCCTAAGCTCCTCAAGTTGTTGCAACTGCAGTTTTCTTTCAACACCAGCTTCCTTCAAGTCCAAGTTACAACTCTTTACTGCCCAATATGCCCTATGCTCAGCTTCCACCGGGAGGTGACATGCCTTGCCAAATACAAGCCGGAAGGGGGACATTCCTATAGGTGTCTTAAAAGCAGTCCTCTAGGCCCACAGTGCGTCTTCCAGACGGCGGCTCCATTCCCTTCTGTTCGGCTGCACCATCTTCTCTAGAATTTGCTTGATCTCCCTGTTTGATATTTCAGCCTGGCCATTAGTTTGGGGATGGTAAGCAGTGGACACTCTATGTACAACCCCATATTTCCTGAGTAAGGCCTCCATGGTTCTGTTGCAAAAGTGTGTGCCCTGGTCACTGATGATGGCCTTGGGTATGCCAAACCTGCAAAAAATGTTGGACCTAACAAATTTGGAAACAACTTGAGCATCGTTAGTCCTAGTGGGGATTGCTTCCTGATAAGCCTTCGGCTTATCTAGTTTTATAACTAGATGGACCGTGGTTTTTGTGCAAATTATTCGAGTTCACTCTCGATTTCGCCCAAATTTGCCTTGTTTTGTTCCTAAGTTGGACTTTGACTCGTTTTGCGTCTTTTGTGTAGTTTTTAGCTTATTTTGGATAGAATTATGCTTTTGGTTGCTTTTGGTGTTTTCAGGTCAATAAGTGAAGCTCCGGGAGTCAAGGAAAGTCAAGAAGCAGTGGAAAAAGCACTTCTAGAGACACTCGCCCCGCGAGTGTATGCTCGCCACGCGAGACTGAAGGTCAACAAAAGCAGCAAAAGTCATCATTTCTGGATCGCCCCGCGAGAAGAATCTCACCCCGCGAGAGTTTGAAGACCCTGGAAGTCAGAGACCATCACGGCCCAACCGTGATGAAGGTCACAGCCTAGAATTGAAGACTCGCCCCGCGAACACACTTTCACCTCGCGAGAGTTCAAATTAAATGCGCGCCAATTTTAATTCTCGCCTCGCGAGAGGCTGCTCGCCTCGCGAGCGAGCGCAGATCAGGAATCCTATATAAAGGCTGTTTCAGATCAGAATGGGGGATCCATCTTTAGGAAGTAGAGGAGGTTTTGGAGAGCTTTTTGAGGGCCGCGAATCCAAGTAGTTTTTCCACTGTTTAGAGTAGTGTTTGGGGTAATTTCTTTTCTCTTTGGAGCTGCGTCTCCCTTTTTCTTATGGAGATTATGTCCGATTGTTTGTCTATGAGCATGAGGAACTAATCCCTCGTCTGAGGGAACAATGAAGCCACCCATGGCAGTGTAGATTCGATATGATGTATGTCTTTCTCCCTTTTTCTCAATTAATGTTTTCTAATTCTGATTTGATTGTGTTGATCATATGTGTTGCGTGATTGACTTGTTAACGTTGATGAGGCTTAGTCAGCGATTCGCGTTTAGAACTTGAATTAGGATCATCGATCGAATATTGCACGAGAGTGAGTAGGAGATCGGTGCGACCTTATAGGGAACAAGAATTAACAGAATTCGATATTAGGATTATGAGACCTAGTAAGTAATTAATCCAATCGTCGAATACGTCCTAATGAGCACGAGAGTGGATTTAGGAGAATTTAGGGGTCTCGGTTGACATTGTAATTGAACTTAGGGAGGAATTCATCATCACTTGGGAATACATATTGGGTAGGTGGATTTGTGACCTTGGACATTTTAATTTCTGATTTTTAGTTAATTATTTTATTAGATTTGTTAATTGAATTTTCTGATATTAATCTCTCTCTCTCAACCACTTTTCTGTAACTTGACCAAACGTATCGGATTTCCCGCGGATTAGTCGAATTGGTAGCCCAATCCCTGAGTTCGACCTCGGTAATTACTTACCGTGTTATTTTTATTACTTGCGACGACCCGGTACACTTGCCGGCGTCACAACAAGTTTTTGGCGCCGTTGCCGGGGATTGGCACAGCCAGTTTTACTAATTTTAGGGAATTTGATTATTTGGTTAAGTTATTTTTCTTTTCATTTTTAATTCTTATTTTTATTTTATTTGATATTATTATTCTCTATTTCTTGATCCCACTTGGTCTTGGCCCTGTTTTGTATGCGAGGTACACGAAGGAATGCTTCCGGGTTGCGAATATTGTGATGGGAACCATGACACTTGGAGTTGTCCGTTCTACTTCCCTCAAGTATATGTGGAACCATGGCATAATGACAGCGTGCCCCAGAACAACTATCGAGTCGAGAATCGAGATTGGGGTGATATGAGTAGAGACCATCCGGATTTCGCTTGGAGTAATGCTGACGATGGTCTAGCCTGGCAACCACAACCTCAACAAAATTGGCAACAACAACCTCAACAGAATGGTGGAAGACAACCTTGGGAGTTGGCTTTTGAGAAGTTGAGTGCGACACTTGAGAAAGTGTCAATCAATACAAACGCAGCCATTGATAAGTTGGCAACTCATACAGGGATGGTACTTCAAAATCTAGAGATGCAGATTGCCCAACTCGCAAAGCAACTAAATGAGCATCCCCCAGAGACTTTCCCAGTTGATACCGAGAACGACCCTAAGAACCAATGCAATGCCACAACAACTAGAAGCAGTGGGGTGTTGGGATATGTCTGGGATGTAACTAGTTCTCAGGGAGTGGAGTTGAGGAAGAACTACCACATGTTGAGGAAGAACAACCGGAGGAAAAGGAATTGACAAGCGACAAGGCCCAGGAACAGCCACATGTTGAGGAAGAGCAACCTAAGGAAGAGGAGTTGGCAAAGGACAAGGCACCGGAGCAAGGGGGTAGAGACCAAGATGAAGATAAAGTGGCAGAGGATTTCACCATGCTTGCCAAGCAACCTAATTTTGATGCGTTAAATAAATATGTTGGCTTGCATGCATGTGTGGACACCGGTAAGATAGACCCTCCCACTTGTCTGGCACACTTCCTCGTGAAGACACAATTTGACCCGAGAGGAAGTGAGTTCATCATTACGGAGGTCAAAGAAGTTTTCACACTCAGACTAGATGGAAGTATGGATAGAGTCATATTGCTCCTACAAGGGCCACTTCACAAACCGTTTGATCCGGGTGGAGGATTTGATATGGTGAGCATCTCTTGGCCTTTGTACCACAGACTATGGGATCCAGGTGGATGCTTCTTAATAAGTCAGGCTCGGGACATTAAACAAGCGCTACTTGGGAGGCAACCCAAGCTAGGTATCCCTATCTTCTCCTAACTTTTGTTTTGTTTTTGCTTTTTGTTTTGTTTATGTTGTCACTCTTGAATAATTTGAGAAGATCAAGAGTTTGTGTATGAATAGTGTGTCAGGCAAGCTTGTTGGATTTTAATTAGATTAAGCGTAGATTGATTGCATGAATTATATTGACCATTGATGATTCCCCCCTAGGTTCTGAAATTAGAAAAGTTTATCCCCACTTAAAAATTGAAAACTGAACTTTGAGAACTTTGTTGTGATTACTTGATTTATGATAAGTTTGGGGTGAGGGGGGTGCACACACTAGGAATCGTATCTCGGTCAAACAATTTGCAAAATGTCCAGGTGAGGATTTGAGCCTCCAACTTTGTTTTTGACTGTGTGAATCACTGTTAAGTTGCACTTTCCCGAATTTGCTTGAATCTCTATATGGTTTGCATGTTTATGTGTTGCATCAAATGATTTAGGCAATTTTCTTTGAATAACTACTTGGCCTAAAAAGGACCATCCCTAATGCATGTTCCCTAGTTAGCCAAATTGAGCCCAATTGACCTATTGTTTCTTGATGACCCTATATTATGAGCCAAAATCTGAAAAAAAAACCATGTTAACCCAATCTTAGGATTAGGAGAGCATGGAAGCTTAATGAGAAAAGAGTTGTGAGAAACTAAGTTTGGGGTGGCTACGAGGTGATATGTCATATTGGGATGAGAAAAAGAAAATAAAGGTTGACCCAAGGCAAAAAGAAAAGAAAAGAAAAGAAGAAAACAAAAATTGGCAAAAGAAAAGGGGCAAAACAAAAATAATAGCAAGGAAAAGGTTGTAGTCACCCGAGCCCAAATGAAAAATGGAAAAAAGGAATTTGAGTGGAAAATGTGTTTAATGCTCATGCTCTCTTAGTTCCTAGGGACTTAAGCCTAATATCCTTGAATATCCTACCTTCAGCCAGGCCCCGTTACAACCTTTAAAAGACCTTCTGATGTTGCATGCATGTTCTCGTGGGAACCATTTTTGAGATGAAAATCAAATTCATGGGAAGTGCTCTTGATAAGTGAAATTGAGTGAAAAAGTTGAAAGCCTAGACGAATTTGAGCGAATGAGTGAAATTTTACATACCCTTGTGAGGAAGGCAATTGTTTGAAATTGGTGATCTTCCTTTGTGTGTATCTTTGATCCTCAACTTAGAGTAATTATGGCATGAATGATAAATTCTCAATTGTTTAAAGTAGATGAATGTGGGGATTACATTGATGAAAAAGGGGGGAGATCATTGGAGAAAAACTGTTTTGATTGCATGAAATTTGTGCAAAATCGATTAATTCCTTTAGGCTTGCCAAGTCTTGAGTCGTTTTTGAGTTTTAAGCTTGCTTGGGGACAAGCAAGGTTTAAGTTTGGGGTGTTATGATAAGCCTTCGACTTATCTAGTTTTATAACTAGATGGACCGTGGTTTTTGTGCAAATTATTCGAGTTCACTCTCGATTTCGCCCAAATTTGCCTTGTTTTGTTCCTAAGTTGGACTTTGACTCATTTTGCGTCTTTTGTGTAGTTTTTAGCTTATTTTGGATAGAATTATGCTTTTGGTTGCTTTTGGTGTTTTCAGGTCAATAAGTGAAGCTTCGGGAGTCAAGGAAAGTCAAGAAGCAGTGGAAAAAGCACTTCTGGAGACACTCGCCCCGCGAGTGTATGCTCGCCACGCGAGACTGAAGGTCAACAAAAGCAGCAAAAGTCATCATTTCTGGATCGCCCCGCGAGAGTTTGAAGACCCTGGAAGTCAGAGACCATCACGGCCCAGCCGTGATGAAGGTCACAGCCTAGAATTGAAGACTCGCCCCGCGAACACACTTTCGCCTCGCGAGAGTTCAAATTGAATGCGCGCCAATTTTAATTCTCGCCTCGCGAGAGGCTGCTCGCCTCGCGAGCGAGCGCAGATCAGGAATCCTATATAAAGGCTGTTTCAGATCAGAATGGGGGATCCATCTTTAGGAAGTAGAGGAGGTTTTGGAGAGCTTTTTGAGGGCCGCGAATCCAAGTAGTTTTTCCACTGTTTAGAGTAGCGTTTAGGGTAATTTCTTTTCTCTTTGGAGCTGCGTCTCCCTTTTTCTTATGGACATTATGTCCGATTGTTTGTCTATGAGCATGAGGAACTAATCCCTCGTCTGAGGGAACAATGAAGCCACCCATGGCAGTGTAGATTCGATATGATGTATGTCTTTCTCCCTTTTTCTCAATTAATGTTTTCTAATTCTGATTTGATTGTGTTGATCATATGTGTTGCGTGATTGACTTGTTAATGTTGATGAGGCTTAGTCAGCGATTCGCGTTTAGAACTTGAATTAGGATCATCGATCGAATATTGCACGAGAGTGAGTAGGAGATCGGTGCGACCTTATAGGGAACAAGAATTAACAGAATTCGAGATTAGGATTATGAGACCTAGTAAGTAATTAATCCAATCGTCGAATACGTCCTAATGAGCACGAGAGTGGATTTAGGAGAATTTAGGGGTCCCGGTTGACATTGTAATTGAACTTAGGGAGGAATTCATCATCACTTGGGAATACATATTGGGTAGGTGGATTTGTGACCTTGGACATTTTAATTTCTGATTTTTAGTTAATTATTTAATTAGATTTGTTAATTGAATTTTCTGATATTAATCTCTCTCTCTCAACCACTTTTCTGTAACTTGACCAAACGTATCGGATTTCCCGCGGATTAGTCGAATTGGTAGCCCAATCCCTAAGTTCGACCTCGGTAATTACTTACCGTGTTATTTTTATTACTTGCGACGACCCGGTACACTTGCCGGCGTCACAACACTTCCACCCACTTTGAAACATAATCTACAGCTAAGAGAATATATACAAAACCAAAAGAAGGAGGGAAAGGACCCATGAAGTCCATCCCCCACACATCAAAAACCTCACAATAAAGCATGGGCTGCTGAGGCATCTCACTCCTATGAGTGATGGCAGGGCCTGCTGTTTGACATTCTTTACAATTCTTGTATACCTCATAGGAATCCCTAAAAATTGTGGGCCAGTAAAACCCAGAATCCAGGACTTTTCTTGCTGTCCTCTGTGGTCCAAAATGTCCTCCAACTTGGGAGGCATGTGAGAAGTGCAAAATGGACTCTGTCTCATGATCGGGGATACACCTTCGAATAACCTGATCACTGCAAAACTTCCACAGGTAGGGATCATCCCACACATAGTACTTTGCATCGCTTTTGAGCTTGTGGAACTTATGTCTACTTGTACCTGCAGGAACAACACCAGCAACAAGAAAATTTACAATGTCAGCAAACCAGGGGGTTACCCCATACAGATGTAACAGTCTCTCATCAGGGAAATCATCTTGGATGGGAAAAGTATCCCCATCCCTTGCTATCCGGCTCAAGTGATCTGCTACCAAAATTTCAGCTCCACTTTTATCCTTTATCTCCACATTGAATTCTTGGAGCAAAAGCATCCACCGGATCAGTCTTGGCTTAGCTTCTGGCTTCTTTAACAGATATTTCAGAGCTGCATGGTCAGTGAAAACAATAACCCTAGAACCTAGCAAATATGACCTAAACTTATCAAGTGCAAATACAACAGCTAACAGTTCTTTCTCAGTGGTGGTGTAATTTGACTGTGCAGCATCTAATGTCCTAGAAGCATAATGAATTACATGGGCAACCTTGCCCACCCTTTGTGCCAGAACTGCTCCCACAGCAAAATTGGAAGCATCACACATTAGTTCAAAAGGGAGTGTCCAGTCTGGGGGCTGGATGACAGGGGTAGAAGTCAATGCTTTTTTCAGATAGTCAAATGACTCCTTGCACTTTTCATCAAACTGGAACAGGGCATCATTCTTCAGCAAGTTTGACAATGGCAGAGCGATCTTGCTGAAGTCCTTTATAAAGCGCCTGTAGAAACCTGCATGGCCAAGAAAAGAACGGATCTCGCGTACGCAAGATGGGTAAGGCAATGAAGAAATCACATCAATTTTTGCAGGATCTACAGAAATACCCTCTTTAGAAATTACATGACCCAAAACTATCTCCTGTTCTACCATAAAGTGACATTTCTCATAATTCAAAATCAAATCAGTCTCAATACATCTTTGTAGAACTAAACTTAGACTATGCAGACATGCATCAAATGAGGAGTCATATACAGTAAAATCATCCATGAACACCTCTATGCAATTTTCAATAAACTCAGAGAAAATGCTAAGCATGCATCTTTGAAAGGTGCCAGGAGCATTACAAAGGCCAAATGGCATCCTCCTATAAGCAAACGTACCGAAGGGGCACGTGAAGGTGGTCTTTTCCTGATCCTCAGGGGCAATATGAATCTGGAAATACCCGGAAAAGCCATCAAGAAAGCAATAATGAGATTGACCAGCCAGCCGATCCAGCATCTGATCTATGAACGGCAAAGGAAAATGATCCTTTCTGGTGGCCTGGTTCAACTTCCTATAGTCTATACAAACTCGCCAGCTATTCTGGACTCTAGTAGGCACAAGCTCATTATTTTCATTCCTAACTACTGTTAGACCAGACTTCTTTGGTACAACTTGCACCGGACTTACCCAAGTACTATCAGAGATGGGGTAGATAATACCTGCCTGTAGAAGCTTAGTCACCTCTTTCTTCACCACATCCAGAATCAGTGGGTTAAGTCGCCTTTGGGCCTGTCTTACTGGTTTAGCTCCATCCTCCAATAGAATTCTGTGCATGCATCTGGAAGGGCTAATTCCTGGAATATCAGCCAATGTCCACCCAATAGCCTTCTTATGCTTCTTCAGAACCTCCAATAGTCTTGCTTCCTGGTCAGAGTCAAGGCTGGAAGAAATGATGACTGGAAGTCTTTCATTTGTCTCTAGGTAAGCATACTTCAGGTTCTATGGGAGTGGCTTGAGCTCTAAGGATGGTGGCTGCTCAACAGATGGTGCATTGGGAGTAGCCATGATGCCACGGACTTCTGCAGAACAGACAGCTCCAATCTCACTATCACTATCACTATCACTATCATCCTGCAAGGTTGAATCCAGAAACTCAGAACAAACAGAACAAGGGTTAGTGTCAGTACAGTTAGTACAAGTATATACATCATCAAAACCAGAAATGAAAGGAAAATCTGAAACAAAGTCCTCATGGGTATCCTCAATAAGTTCAGAAAGCAACTCTAAGTGGAAAACAGAGTGCTCCTCCACTGGGTGTTTCATAGCATCAAAGATCTTGAACTTGGCCACAATACCACCAAACTCCATAGACATAGTCCCATCATACACATCAATCTTAGTCTTGGATGTCATCATGAATGGTCTGCCCAAGATTATAGGTGATCTACTGGAAGGTGTCTCTCCTGCCATGTCTAGGATGTAGAAGTCCGCAGGGAAGATCAAATCATCAACTTGCACTAGCACATCCTCTACCATTCCCATGGGTCGGGCACTGGTCCTGTTAGCTAACTGGATGGTAAGACCTGTATACTGCAATGGCCCAAGATCAAGGTTGTTAAAGATGGAGGTAGGCATGACATTTATGGATGCTCCCAAGTCTAGCATGCAGTTTTCAAACTTCCTGTCCCCAATAGTGCATGGAATAGTGAAGGTGCCTGGATCCTTGCACTTCTGTGGTAGTGCCTGAGTAGGGGCTAAAATAGCAACTCCCTTTGGTGTAGGCCTAGACTGGATAAGAGCTGAGACATTTCTCCCCAAGTCAACCCTCTCATTATTCTTCATCTTCCTCTTGTTGGTGCATAGATCCTTCAAAAATTTGGCATACTTGGGCACTTGCTTGATCACCTCTAGGAGAGGAATATTCTAAGCTACTTTTCTGAAAACATCAAGAATCTCCTTTTCCTTGTCTTCACCACCAACCTTCTTATTTTTCTGTAATCTGTGTGGGAATGGGATTGGTGGTCTGTACACTTTCTCAACTTCAACTTCAACAATAGGCTCAGGAGTTACTTCAACAGTAGGCTCAGGAGTTACCTCAACAGATTCTTCATCTTTTTCAGAAGTGGCCTCAACAACTTTTCCAGATCTCAGAGATATAGCACTCACATTAGGATTGGAGGCATTAGGATTTATCACTTGGTTGTCTTTGGCGTTGGGTTGTCCCTTGACCTTGTTTGTATATTATTTATATTTGTGGCCAGCTGTCCAATCTGTGTCCTCAAATCTTGAATGCTAGCACTTGTTTCTTCTTTAAATCGTGCTCGTGAAGCCGCAACTCGCCGCTGAAACCGGAGGTTATTTGCAGCCATTTGCTTGATCATATCTTCTAATGAAGGTCCAGAAGGTGCAGAAGTAGTCACTGGAGGAGGATTCTGAGGTGCTGCCATCGGTTGTTGGGATGAGTTCCCATACCGCAGATTAGGGTGATTCCTCCAGTTGGGATGGTACCTATTGGTAGAGAGGTCTGGAGTGCTGTACCGATTCTGACTGTTTCCTTGATTATATGGATTTACTGCATAAGCTTGAGATACTTCACTGACAAACTCTTCTCTCTGGATAGGGCATGGATCATGTGGGTGCTCAGGTGAATTGCAGATGCTACATAACTTTGCAGGCTGAACTCTGTCTATTGCCAATTGCCTTACAAAAGAAGTCAGCTCATCCAATCTATTCTCAATGGTGGCCTGGTTGGAAGATGAACTATGGATCTCATGGACACCTCTTGTCTCAACTGAATTTCTTCTAGTAGTAAACTGCTGGGAATTCAATGACATATTCTCAATGAGTTGCTTGGCAAATTTGGGGTCTTATCAACTAATGCTCCCCCACTAGCAAGCATCCAAAAGATTCCTATCCATAGGCGGTAATCCTTCATAAAAGTCTTGGATCAGAGCTGTTCGAGAAATTTGATGTCAGGGCAATGGACACCAAATGCTTGAACCTTTCCCAATATTCAGCTAGCGATTCATTCCCTTGCCTGATGCCACATATTTCTTTTCTTATTGAAGCAGCTCTTGAAGCAGGAAAGTATATTTCTAGAAAAACCCTCTTCAAATCATTCCAAGTGGTGATGGAGTTGGGTTCAAGATACAGCAGCCAATCTTTTGCAGCTCCCTGGAGTGAAAACGAAAAAGCCTTCAGCTTGATACTATCCTCAGTGACTCCCTCTGATCTCGAGGTTGTGGAGCATACAACTTGGAATTCCTTCAAGTGCTTGTGTGGATCCTCACCTGCAAGACCATTAAACTTGGGCAACAAGTGAATAAAACCAGATTTCAGTTCAAAAGGAGTATCAGCACCAGGATAAGAAATACACAATCCATTATAGTTTACATCAGGGGCAGCAAGCTGTCTTAATGTCCTCTGGTCTCCCATGTTTTCAAAAATAGTTTTGAAATTGGAATCGCTACTAGTGCTAGCCTGAAATTCTCTACGGAGTGTGTGCAGTGTTCTTTCAATTTCTGGGTCAAAATCACACAGTTCAGGGCAATTAGACCTAGTAGCCAGACCAATTCAAAACAAAAACAGAAAATAAAAGAAAGAAAAGAAAAAAAAATCAAAATGCGAAAAATAACAAATCAGAGTCCCCGGCAACGGCGCCGATTTTTGGTCGCGCTGTTGCGCACGCGCCAAAAAGGACGAGCGGGTTTAAAACTGTAGTTTAGGGCGACAACTCGGATGTCGTCTCTTAAGGACTCTTAAAGTGCTATTTTCCACAAAAATCAGTTTGGGGGGGGGGGGGGGGGTTTGGATTGGGTGTAAATAAGTAACAAGCAAAACGGAGAAATTAAAAATAGGGCAGTTTAAAGAGGTTATCAAATGGCCAAAAACATATTAATCTGTTGTTCTCAATTTCCCAACTATCATAGGTTCATGCAATTTCCAAGCCCTAAGCAGATTCTAATCCCCTCCCGGTTGTAGCAATAATTTACAAGCGAAACCACTACTACAGATACATGTCCCTATTCCCGAATTAAGCAAACGGGGTTAAGCCCTTCGTGAACTAAGCCAACACGAAACATACACACGCAAATTAAGCAGATGCGATTAATTATAGGAACATGATATCACCGGAAATAAATCAACACAATACAATCTACTCCTGAATTAAGCAGACATAAATATAAAGCATGGCATTGAAGAGGGAAAAGCATACAAAACAGGAAAATACAAGAACCTCAAGTGTATGGAAATCAATTACAATAGATCAATCCTAGAAACTTAGTTCTCCATAACAAAAACGAAAACACACAGAGAAAAATGTAAACAGAACAATGGAGAAGCAAAAAGTCTTTCATAATCTGCCAAGACAGCTATTTATAACATTCATGAATTATGCACACTCGCGAGGAGAAGCCTCTCTCGCGACGCGATTATTGTGAACAGTCTGCAACCTTTGGTATTCTCCCGAGGTGAACACACCTTCCGCGAGGCGAGGAACTGAAGAGTCTTCTTATTACGCCCGTTATGAATATCAGGGGTCAACCGTGATGCTTTCTGACTTCTAGACTCGCGAGGCGAATGGATGCTCGTGAGGCGAGACTCTTCAACTTCGAAACTGCCACAGCCGTGACCTTTAACATGCATCAACCGTGCTGACTTTTGGTCTTCAGGGATGGATTACTCACGACGCGATTAAAGTCTTCGCGGGGCGACACAGAAACCTTGCAATTTCCTGGAACAGTCAGCCTTCGGGGTCGCGGGGTGAGAAGAGCAGTCGCGGGGCGAACCAGAGAGGATGTCAATTTCACTGTTCTGCTGGCTTTCAGGTTCGCGAGGCGAGCAAAACTCCCCCGAGGCGAATCCCCTGCTTCTTTATTCTCTCAACTTCTACTTAACCTGAAAACAAAGAAATAACTATAAGTATATTATTTGACTCAAAACTGGATAAATTAACCTAAAACTACTTTATAGACTCAAAACCTTGCTTGAGGACAATCTAATCTAATTTGGGTGAAAATAGGATATAATTTGCACAAAACCCTGGTCATACTAGCCATAAAACTAGATGAGCCAGAGGCTTATCAGTCGTGATGGCCATCACGGCCTGGCCATGACAGGATCTGACTTTTGTATACTTTTCTTTTCATCCTTGCTCGATCATGGCCATGATGGCTGTCACGGCTAGGCCGTGATGGGCTCTGTTTGGCTCATTTTTCTTACTTTTCAAGCTCCATCTTCATGCAAGCTCCATCATGGTTGATCTTGAACATTTTAATCTTCAATTCCTGCACAACAACACCACAAAACCGCCTTACCCGTTCCAAGGTTAAAACTAAGAAAGAATCAAATTAAATATGCCTAAACTATATGAAAATTCATGCAAAATGTCAATGAAATATGAGGTGAAATCACACTCATCAAACTACCCCAAGCTTAAGATTTTGCTTGTCCTCAAGCAATAACCAAGGCCAGACAAGATAAATAATCAGAGCGTGGACAGTGAACCAAGAACCCGAGTAAGAAATCCAAGTAATAGGAACATCCAAATAAGTACCCAAGAGACAATCAATTTCAAGTCCAATTAGAAGCTTAGGTTCCCTAAATTCATACCTCTCACTAATTCGGGCACTCTTCTCACCTCACTCAAGTGTTTAGGGACATTTGACAATTCACTCAATTTCCTCAAGGAAGGAATTCTACCATAAGCTTGACTATTAACCAAATATCTACTTTATTAATGAAAACACATAAGAATCAAGAGGTCTTTTATTTTGGTTGTAATGGGGCCATGGGATTAATTGTTTGGTGGGGAAATCAAGAAAGGAAAAATTCAAGAGGGTTAAACAAAATATCAAACAATGCAAAGCATGACAACCTTCTAAAATACCTTTTTGGGTTTTAGTTCACTTTTCCACCTTTCTCTCTTTTTTTTATTTTTTTTATTTCTCACTTTCTTTTTCTCTTCCCATTCTCCATTTTTTTTGTTTATTTTATTTTATTTATTTGGAGAAGGGGAGATTTTCAACTTAAGAGAAATATTTTGTAACTTTCTCATCCCACAATTTATTTTTCAAACTACATTTTTACCCTTTTTGCAATACTTTAAAAGGTGTCATACCAAGCATCATAAAATAAATCAAGGTACCAAGAAAAGTATTTTATTCTTTTAGGCTCAAAATTGTGCAACTAAGAGGTAGCATTTAATCAGTCAAAGCTCAGAAGATCAGAAAAATACCTAGTGCCTCAATCATTTTCAAATATGTTTTAAAAAAAATTTAAGTTTCAAAACGGTTTCAAGTCAAGTTCTAGAGAATACAATCCAAGAGGAATAAAACACTCAATCACAAAGAATGGGGTAGATTTAATGAGTACCCCTTTTAGGCTCAAAAATCTCACATTTAGTAGTTTAAAATCAATGAGAAACACAAATCCAAGGAACCACATGCTAATTATCAACTATCAAAAGATCATCTTAAGCATTTTTATTTTTAGCCTATCACGAGAATACAAAAATTGGGTTCAAAAATATCACTGTCTCAATTCATTTGGCGCAAGGTTGTCACAATTGGATGCAGACTCTAAGCAAGGGGCAATCTAATCATGTGATTATGCAAAATTATGCCTATATGAATGCAACATGAAAAATGCAAAGATACAAAAAAATGTATAAATACCCCTACCGCAAGCTTAAAAACTTACATTGTCCCCAATGTAAATAATCAAGTCGGAGAGAGGAGAAAAATGGAACAACTCATCGAGGTGGTGGAGGGTGCTGGCTCAAATGCCAGTCAAAGAGCTGCTGGAAGATGTGTCACGGCCGTGACGTTCATCACGGGCGGGCCGTGATCAGTTCGGGTCTATAGGAGCTGGCCTCTCACGGCCGTGAATTCCATCACGACTAGGCCGTGATATATTCTGATCTTCTGGGTCCTCCTCATCACGCCCGTGAGGGCTGTCACGGCTGGGCTGTGATCCTTTCTGATTTTCAGCTATTGGCTAATCACGGCCGTGACCCCCCGTCACGGCCTGGGCGTGATCAATTCTGACTTTATTTTTCCATGCCATTTTTGCTCCTCCCGCCTTCATAACCTGCAAATACTTGGCAAAACCATCAATTAGTGATATTTCTTCTCTTAATCTTCTCAAATTATTCAAATACAAAATTCAAAAACAAATTGAAAAGGGAAAGAAAACTTGGGTTGCCTCCCAAGAAGCGCTTATTTACGGTCTTAAGCTTGACCATACTCCCTTGGATCAACCGGGATCAGCTGGGCTTGGATGTGCAAGAACACCTCTCTTCCATGGAAGTCCTTCAAAGAGCTTATTTTGTTCGTATGGCCAATTGCGCTTCCGCTTTGCTCTTTTTACTCTGAGTTTCATGACCTTACTTCCTTCCGGGGGAAGTTTTAACTCCACATGTTGAGCAACTCCTGGGTCATCTTTATTTGGTGCATCATTTTTCATGCAAAGTTTGGGAGTTGTTTCCATGTTAAGCTCTTCCTTCACCTTTGGGGGCATTATCTCAATCCTGCACACATGACTCTCAAAAGGAGGGTTGTTATATGAGTTAGTCAAATCAAAATCCACCCTACCTTCCTCTACATTCAAGGAGAGCTTACCATTTTTTACATCTATTATCGCTCCAGCTGTGGCCAAGAATGGTCTTCCAAGAATGATAGGGAATTTAGAATTTCCGTTCACGTCCAACACCATGAAATCGGTAGGAATGAAAAAATTCCCTACCTTTATGGGAACATTCTCTAGTATGCCTAGAGGAGTTTTAGTTGATCCATTCGCAAATTGTAAAGAGGACTTGGATGGACTCGATTCCCTAGTTCCTAACCTCTCAAAGATAGTAAGCGGCATCAAACTCGCACTAGCCCCTAAGTCACATAAGGCTTGGTCTATTTTTAATTCTCCAATTGAGCAAGCAATAGAGAAACTTCATGGATCTTTTAGTTTATGAGGCATATTAGTTTTTATCACGACATAACGCTCCTCAATTAAGTTCTTAGTTTCTTTTTCTAGTTGTATTTTCTTGACCAACCTTTGTGGGAAAGGTATTGGGGGTTAGTAAGGTGGTGGAGGGACATACTTTGGCTCTATCTCTTCATGTTCACTCATGTCCTCCTCACATTCCACATCCTTTTCAATTACCCCAAGCTTATCATCCCTTAAGTATATAGCATTACAGTGCTTATTGGGACTAACTTCGGGTTGTCCTGGAAACGTACCCTTAGTTCTAGAATATGTACTAGCTTGTTGGGCAATCTGAGTTTCTAACATCTTATTATGGATGACTAAGTTATCTACCTTAGATGCTAA